>CAUYRT010076574.1:0-20849 GCA_963574885.1 Lepilemur ruficaudatus
TAGTATAGGCTTGATTAAGTAGATTAGTAGTAGAATGTCCTTTAGCCTGAGGAAGCAGAAAAGTTAGTCTTAAGACGATAAACAGTCTCACAAATTCCAGAAAGTCCTGCCCTAAGATCCCAAAGTCCCGCCCTAAGATCCCGGGCTGGGGGAAGTAGATAATGGAAAAAGATTACCTGCAGGCTTAACTAAACAAAGGCCTTGTGGTAATGATAGCTAGAGGGAATGTGGTATGTGGGCTTTCAGTTCTATATAAATAAAGCCTCTAAATAAACACGGCACAGCAGTCTTCAGACTCCGTCCTCCCGTTCCCATCTTTGTTTTGTCTCTTTATTTCTTATCCTCACCCCCAACTCCAAGTGCCGCACGTCGCTGGCTGGCTCCAGCAGAGGAGGAGGAGGAGAGCATTTTTTTCTTTTTAATTCATACCTCTTTAATTTTTTTTAGTGTATAATTAAAATATTTTAATATTCTCACAGAGTTTTGCTACCATTGCCACATCAATTTAGGATATTTTCATCATCCTGAAAAGAAACTCCCTACCCATTAGAAGTCACAGCATTTCCCCTGAAATGCCTTTAGCTGTAGGTAACCACTGATATCCCTTGTGTCATTATAGATTTATATATTCTGTACTTTTCATATAAATGGAATCATATAACATGTGGTCTTTTATTACTGGCTTCTTTTACTTAGCGTGCTATTTTCAGGGTTCATTCATGTAGCATGTATCAGTACTTTATTCCTTTTTATTGCTGAGTAATACTCCATGATGTGGACAGACCACACTTTCTTTATCCATTCTTCTATTGATGGATATTTGGGTTATTTCTGCTTTTTGGCTATTGTGAATAAGGCTGCTGTGGACATTTGTATTTAAGTTTTGCGTGGACATACGCTTTCATTTCTCTTGGCTATGTACCTATAGTAGAATTGCTGGGTCATATGGTTACTCTATAATTTTCTGAGGAACTGCCAGACTGTTTTCCAAAGTTTTCTGTGCCATTTTACATTTCTACCAGCAATGTACGGGGCTTCTGGTTTTTTCACGTCCTTGCCAACACTTATTTTCTGTAATTTTGATTCTGGCCATCCCAGTAGGTGTGAACTGATATCTTACTGTGATTTGCTTTTTATTTCCCTGATAGCCAACTTAATTCAGTTCTAGACATGTTTATTTTAAGCTACCTAAAAAAAGCATATGGGCGGAGATGTTATATAGGCTCTTTAGACTTGAATTTTTTCTTTTTTATTTCATAGAGTTAGGGGGTACAAATGTTGTTACATGGATGAATTGTACAATGCTGAAGTCAGGGTTTTCAGTGTACCTGTTGCCAAAATAGTATACATTGTACATGAGACATAGATTTTTATCTGTCAACTCCCCTGCCCCCTCCCTGTTTGTTAATATTCATTGTCTAGTACACCACATTATGACCATATATGTCTCTCATTTAGCTCCAGCTTATAAGTGAGAACATGCGGTATTTGTTTATCCATTCCTGAGATACTTTGCTTAGGATAGTGGTCTCCAGTTCCGTCCAAGTTGCTGCAAAAGACATTATTTCATTCCTTTTTATGGCTGAGTAGTACTCCATGGTATATATATACACCACAGTTTCTTTTTCCATTCATCAATCAGTGGGCACTTGGGTTGAGTCCGTATTTTTGCAACTGTGAATTGTGCTGCAGTAAACATTTGGGCATAGGTGTCTTTTTTTTTTTTTTTAATAAAATGAGTTCTTTTCCTTTGGGTAGATACTCAATATTGAGATTGCTGGATCAAATAGTAGCTCTACTTTTAGTTGTTAGAGGAATGTCCGTACTGTTTTAGTAGTTTACATTTCCACCATCAGTGTACATGTGTTCCTTTCTCACTGTATCCATATTAGCATCTATTTTTTTTTTTTTAAATACAATTCTGACAGGGACAAGGTGGTATCGCATTGAGGTTTAGTTTTCCTTTTCCTGATGATTAGTGATGTTGAGCATTTTTTTATGTTTTTGGCCATTTGTCTATGTTCTTTGGAAAAAGTCTTCATGTCTTTTGCCCACTTTTTGATGGGGTTATTTGTTTTTTTGCTTGCCGATTTGAGTTCTGTGTAGATTCTGGGTATTAGCCCTTTGTCGGATGTAAAGTTTACCAGTATTTTCTTCCATTCTGTAAGTTATCTCTTTACTCTGTTGATTATTTCCTTTGTTGTGCAGAAACTTTTTCATTTAATTAAATTCCATTTATTTATTTTTCTTTTTGTTGTATTTGCTTTGGAGGTCTTAGTCCTAAATTCTTTGCTTAGGCCAATATCCAGGAGAGTTTTTCCTAAGTTTTCTTCTAGAATATTTATAGTTTTAGGCCTTACATTTAAGTCTTTAATTCACCTTGAGTTAATTTTTGTATATGGTGGGAGGTCAGGATCCAGTTTCATACTTCTGCATGTAGCTATCCAATTTTTTGAGCACCATTTATTAAATGGGGCATCCTTTCCCCAGTGTATGTTTTTGTCTCCTTTGTCAAAAGTCCGTTGGTTGCTGCTGTTAATATATGGCGTTATGTCTGGGTTCTATTCTGTTCCATCGCTCTATGTGTTTACCTTTGTATCAGTGCTATGCTATTTTGGTTACTATAGCCTTGGAGTATAATTTGAATTCAGGTAATTTGATTCATCCAGACTTGTTCTTTTTGCTTAGGATTGCTCTGGCTATTCAGGTTTTTTTCTTCTTACCACAGAATTTTCTTCATTTTTAATCTGTACTAAATACCCCTTCATCAGAAAGATATTTGACTATTCTTACCTGGAATATTCTCTTAGCTTATGTATATGCAATGAGGACTTGCATATTTGTTTTAGCCTTGAAGGATGAATGCAATGAATAACCATAGAGGGAGATACTTTTTGTTTCTGAATTTTTGAAATTGGAGGAAATAAAGCAGTGAAATCGGCTGAGTAGGTATTTTAATAACTGAGTATGAGGAGTATTAGGAGATAATTGTGTGTACGAAAGATTGACAGAAACTTTCCCCAGGAAATCAAATAAATTGACCAGTAGTTTTGGGGCTAAGAAGAGCATAAATCAGAGAAAAAACTACTTTATGTGATTGATGAGTACTTAGAGCTAATAATATTACATGGATCTGTTAAAGCAATAAGCAAATCATTTCTGAGAATGAAGGCAATTTGAGACCCAAAGAGGCTGTAGAAGTGGGAGTGTAGAAGAAGTCATGTAATTCTTGCCTCCAAGAACATCTTAGACCAGAAGACTGTTTATCTTGGACTTCCAAAGGCCATCATGGTTCAGCCAGCTCTGCCAGCTCTAAGGTTCTAGGAATCCATGTCTGGTTTCTGCTGCGTGGCACAAGGAAGTGCATGTCAGTGTTCTACACTAGAAGTCTCCTTGCTAAAATTATGCAGTGAGTGAGGAAGTGTGTTGCCTCACTGCTTTCATTTCCTCGCAGAAGTGGTAGAGAATTTGGTGCTTGTCTTTCTTGGGCCACCATCCTTTACATGGTTACACCAGGGACCCAGGCACACTGAACAAAAAGAAGGCAGCATGGGCTGACTTGTCTGAAAGCTGGCAGGTAACAGTTCGGTAGGCTGGGGCTGAGGTTTCAAAAGGAGGGGTTTGGTGAAGTAAGCGTCAGAGCTGGGTGGTTCATGTCTCCTTCCCTCTCACTGCAGAATAGACTTGCTTAAATTTCAAAGGACCCCACGGGATTCACTCCGCTTTCCATTCAGAGATGCTTCAAAGTACTGATGGCAGATTCCTATAATTTAAAAATTACAAAGTTTAAGAAACTTGAGTGAGTTCTGACTGTTTGCCTATGGTCTAAAGGTGCAGATCCCCTTTCCTGGTGTGGAGCTCCTCTAAAGTTCTTCTGCTTCGGCCCCAGCTCTTCTCTAGGCATGGTGATTGTGTTGTCTCTTCTCCTCTACTGGCCTGAGTTACATCAAGACCTGCACTGTTGATGTGAACTAGACTCCTAGTGCCTACTCATTCTGAATTTCTGGGGACATCTAGAATGAGTGACATCAGTCTCCTTACCAAAGCCAAAGGACCCGTATTTCTTCTTTCCTCCTTGTCCTCTCTGCAAGGCTGGCCGCTATTATCCAGTTCCTCTCATTTGTTCTCCTGCCATTAGGTTCCTACATCCGTTTATTTATCAAATATTTATTAAGCACCTATAAGACACTGGGGCATATAATACTGTTCCTGCCCTGAGGACACTGAAGTCCTAACAAGTGAGTGAAAGAATGAAAAAGCATTTATAATTATTTGCATAATTAATTAAGTACCTTTGTCTTTGTGAAGATGGGGCACTTCTGAAAGTCTCTGGAGACCTCCCTCCTTCCCAAGCCATGTTAGAAAAGAGAAAAGGGACAATTGAGAGGGTGAAGACACCCAGGAAGTGGTAGGGACGGGAAATGAGCAGAAGCACAGCTGGGGTGGCCAGACTTGGTGTGAACAGAGGCTCAGCTGCCCCAGAGACAAGAGGAAAGGTGCACATAGGCACTGGGGGACTTTGGGGTACAGCGACAGAAGGAAGTGGGGAGGATGCAATGGCTTCTGGCTAATGTCGGCCGCCAGAGTTTGCAGTGATTTCAGTAGCACTGTTTTGCAATTTTTCTGTAGCAATTCTCTGTCTAGCAAGAGAGAAAACAAAAAGGTGGATTGGTTCAGGCCTGGGTGTTTGCAGGGGGAGGGCACAGTTAAAAAGCGGGTTAATTGGAAATGATGGTGGCTGAGCTCGAAGGAAGGAGTTCCAGTTCATTATTGATGTTTAAATACCTGAGTCACAGCAGTTTTGGATGATGATAGAATCTAGTATGTGACCTAGGGAGTGGGGCTAGTGAAACAGAGTGTAGGTGAGGGCCCTTAGAGCAGAGGAAGTCAAGGGTAAGTTGGATAAGTTGCCCAAAGTAGTAGTGAAACACAGACATGGCAGATCAACCGTGTGGAGGGACGCTCTGGGCTGGCTAGTGTCAGTGTACGTTGAAAAGATTTTGCTGGTTAAGTGTGGGACCCTCCTGATCTGTAGGCATAGGAGGGCATATCCTGAAGCCTTTCTAACCTGGAAGGGTCATGTATAGTCACAGAGATTTGCTTTGGGGCATGATTCACAAACTACATGGAGGACAAGGTCATTTTGGGGACTTCCTTGCCACGTCGAATGAGCTCAGTCAGTTTGGAAAGACCCCATAGTTCTATACAAAACCCCCTCTACTTCCTCTCTGTCCAACCTGCTCAAGGCACCTCTGATGAGCGTCTTACTGAGACTAGGACTGCATCCTGTCTAGGCACTGCTGACATCGCAGTTCATTTTCATGGGTCCCGGCACATGTCTGTGAACAGTGGTGTGATTCTTGGGACTCCTAATGATAATGCCTGTTGCAGAATAGCAACAGGTCACTAGGCTCTTCCCAGGGGTAAGAAGATCTGAGGGCTCTTCTTCCCACCCCATCTCTTGCTAATACTTTGATGATCCGCTCGTAGGAGCTCATGATAGTTTTTGGAAAGAGAACCTACGGTTGTTTCTATGTCATCGCCTCTTCCATTAAATACAGAAAGAACTAGTTTCTCCGTAGACCATAGGAAGGAAGAATTTCTGAGGGCCCTGGAAGATACTGTGACTCAGATTCCTGAATTCTGTGAATGGACATTGCACTGGCATCTTGGGTTTGCCTAATGGACAAAGGTTTCAAATTCCATCACAAACTGTTACTTGCTACGGGGTATTATTAGCTAGCAACATGTTACCCAAGGCTGTTGCTGGGGTTTCTTCAGAAGTCCTGATAACTGGGCAATACTAGAGGAAAACCTCACAAATTTGAACTGGTGGAAGAAGGTGAAGATGAAAAGTTAAAAGACAAGCTTAATTTCAGAATTACTTTAAAGTGATAATGATGTATTACATTAAATTAAACCTAGTGAGTTGGGATAACTGCTCATTAATAATTCTAAAAAGAGGTCTTAACCAATTTGACAAAGAGTCTAAGTGTTCTCAGTAGTTAGTAGCAGGGCATTGATGTGTATGTACATCACAAATTTTGTTTAAACATGTAAAGATGTTGATTGATAAAGCAGTAATGAGCATATAGCTATATGTCAACACAGTTTAAACTCAATTATAAGTGGGTTAAAGATACCCTCTGAGATCTTGTTTGTACGTTAATAGTTTAACAAGGTATTTCTCTTAGCTGTTACAAAAACGAACAAAGTTAGCCTGAAATTCCATAAATTCAGAATCATTTAAATTAGATGGGATATCTAATTTTCATAAAACAGCACATTTGTCCTTTCTGCTTCTTACCTTGCAGTTTTTTTCCCAAATGGATGGTGGCATTAAGTAGAAGGAAAGATATATTTTATTTCTTTTTATTTTTTCTGTACATGCATTATCTATTATTTATTTTTATTTCCAAAAAATTACAGGGTACTAATGTTTCTTGTTACGTGGATAAATTGTATCATGCTAAAGTCAGGACTTTCAGTGTACCCATTACCAAAATAGTGTATGTTGTACATGATATATGGATTTTTATTCCTCAGCCCCTCCCACCCTGCCCCCTTCTTAGTTTCTAATGTCTGCTCTTTGTGATGATACTTATCTTTGTTTAGCTCCCACATATAAGTAAGAATATGCGGTATCTGTATTTCCATTCCTGAGATACTTCACTCCAGATAATGGCCTCCAGATCCTCCCAAGTTGCTGCAAAAAACTTTATTTCTTTTTATGGCTGAGTAGTACTCCATAGTGTATATGTATGTATTTTCTTTATCCACTCATTAGTTGATGGGCACTTAGGCTGATTCCATATCTTTGCTATGGTGAATTGTGCTGCAATAAACACTTGGGCACAGGTGTCTTTTTTGTAAAATGATTTATTTTCCTTTGGGTAGATAACCCAGTAGTGGGATTGCTGGATCGAATGATAGGTCTACTTTCAGTTTTTTCAGGACTCTATATATTGCTTTCCATAGAGCTTGTACAAGTTTACATTCTCTCCAACAATGTATAAGCGTCTCCTTTTCACTGCGACCACACCAGCATCTATTATTTTTTGACTTTTTAATAATGTAGATTCTGGCAGGTATAAGTTGGCGTCTCCTTGTGGTTTTAATTTGCATTTCCCTAATAAGTAATGTTTGTTGGCCATTTGTATATTTTCTTTTGAGAAGAATCTGTTCATGTCTTTTGTCCACTTTTTGATAGGGTTATTTATATTTTTCTTACTGATTTATTTGATTTCTTTGTAGATTCTGCGTATTAGCCCTTTGTCAATGTATAGTTTGCGAATATTGTCTGCCGTTCAGTAGGTTGTCTATTTACTCTGTTGATTATTTCCTGTGCTGTGCAAAAACTTTTTCATTTAAGTCTCATTTATTTTTGTTGTTGTTGTATTTGGTTTTGGAGTCTTACTCATAAACTCTTTACCTAAGCAATGTCCGAAATCTTCTATAATTTTCTTGGTTTCAGCACTTATATTTAAGTTCTTAATCCATCTTGAGTTAATTTTTGTACATGGTAAGAGGTAGGGATCCGGTTTCATTCTTCTGCATGTGGCTATCCCGGTTTTCCAGTAGCGTTTATTGAATGGGGCTTCCTTTCCCTAGTGTATGTTTTTGTTTGCTTTGTCAAAGATTAGTTGATAGTAGCTATATGGTTTTGTCTCTGGTTCTCTATTCTGTTCCATTGGTCTGTGTGTCTACCTTCATGCCAATACCTTGGTATTTTGGTTACTATAGGCTGTATAGTATATTTGTAGTCAGGTAATATGGTACCTCCAGATTTGTCCTTTTTGCTTAGGATTTCTTTGGCTAGTCAGGGTCTTTTGGTTCCATATGAAGTTTTAGATTCTTTTTTCTAGATCTGTAAGAAATGATGTTGGAATTTTGATGGGAATTATACTGAGTGTGTAAATCACTTTGGGTAGTATGTACATTTTAACAGTGTTGATTCTTCCATTCCATGAGCCTGGAATTTTTTTTTTTCATTTGTTTATGTTATCTATGATTTCTTTCATCAGTGTTTTGTAGTTCTCCTTGTAGAGATCTTTAACCTCATTGGTTAGGTATATTCCTAGGTCTTTTGTTTTCTTTACAGGTATTTTAAATGGGATTGAGTTCTTGATTTGACTCTCAGCTTGACTTTTATTAGTATGTGGAAATGCTATTTATTTGTGTATATTAATTTTGTAACCTGAGACTTCACTGAATTTTTTTTAAAATTTCAGAATATTAGAGGGTTGTAAATGTTTTGGTTACAAATGTTTTGGTTACATGAATTACTTTTGTACAGTTTGAGTCAAAGTTGTATGTCTGTCCATTACCTAGATAGTGTGAATTGTACCTGTTAGGTATGAATTTACCCAGCCCCAGCCCCCAACTGCTTGATTTCCATTGAATTTTATTACCCATATGTACACATGAGTGTTGATCATTTAGTTCCAATTTAATAGTGAGTACATTTGGTGTTTGTTTTTCCATTCTTGAAATACTTCACTTAGGAGGATGGTCTCCAGTTCCATCCAGGTTGTGAAAAAAGGTATTATTTAACCATTTTTTTGGTCATGATTGAGTAGTACTCCATGATATACATATATCACATTTTGTTAATCCACTCATGTATTGATGGGCACTTGGGTTGTTTCCACATCTTTGCAATTGTGAATTGTGCTGCTCAAACATTTGAGTGCAGATGTCTTTTTTTTCCTTGTTTCGTAGTAGTGGGATTGCTGGATCAAGTGATAGGTCTACTTTTACTTCTTTCAGGTATCTCCATACTACTCTCCGTAGAGGTTGTACTAGTTTGCAGTCCCACTAATAATATATGATTGTTCCTATCTCTCTGCGTCCACGGCAACATTTGTTGTTTTGAGACTTTTTGATAAAAACTGTTTTCACTGGAGTTAAGTGATATCTTATTGTGGTTTTGATTGGCATTTCCCTGACGATTAGAGACGTTGAGCATTTTTTCATATGTTTATTGGGCATCCGTCTAGCTTTTGAAAAAAGCTTCTGTTTCTGTCTTTTGCCCACTTTTTAATGGGGTTGTTTGATGTTTTCTTGCAGATTTGATTGAGTTCTTTATAGATTCTGGTTATTAGCCCTCTATCAGATGTATAGCATGTGAATATTCTATCCCATTCTGTAAGCTGTCTGTTTGCTCTGTTGATCATTTCCTTGGCTGTACTTTAATATAATCAGGTCTCATTTATGTATTTTTGTTGTTGCCGTGATTGCCTTTGGGGTCTTCTTCATAAATTCTTTGCCTAAGCCAATATCTATAAGAGTTTTTTCAACCTCTTCTTCTAGAATTGTTATTGTTTCATGATTTAAGTCTGTGTTCCATCGTGAATTAATTTTTGTGAGTGCTGAGAGGTGTGGATCCTGTTTCAGTCTTTTAAATGTGGCTATCCAGTTTTTACAGCACCATTTATTGAGTAGGGATCCTTTTCCCCATTGTATGTTTTTGTCTGCTTTGTCAAAGATCAGATGGCAATATGAGGATGGTTTTATGTCTGAGTTCCCTGTTCTGATCCATTGGTTCTTGTGCCAATACTATGTTGTTTAAGTTACTATAGCCTTGTAGTATAGCTTGAAGTCTGGTAAAATGATGCCTTCCAATTTGTTCTTTTTGCTTAAGGCTGATACGGCTATTCAGGATCTTTTCTGGTCCCGTATGAAGTGTAGAATTATTTTTTTCTAGATCTGTGAAAAATGACCTTGGTATTTTAATGGGGATTGCACTGAATCTGTAAATCACGTTGGGTAGTGCAGACATTTTAACAATGTTGATCCTCCTGATCCACGAACATGATATGTTTTATCATTTGTTTACATCCTCTGTGATTTCATCTACCTCAGTGTTGCATAGTCCTTCCTGTGGAGGTCTTTCCCCTCCTTGGTTAAATGTATTCCAAGGTATTTTATTTTCTTTGTTGCTATTGTAAAAGGTATTGAGTCTTTGATTCTCAGTTTAACTGTTTCAGTTTATAGCAATGCTACTGATTTGTGTATGTTGATTATGTAAACTGAGACTTTACTGAATTTATCAATTTCAGGAGTCTCTTGGCAGAATCTTTGGGGTTTTCTAGACACAAGATCATATCATCAGCAAAGACCAAAAGTTTGACTACTTTTCCCCCCATTTGGATACCCTTGATTTCCTTCTCTTGTTTGATTGCTCTGGCTAGGACTTCAGCACGATGTTGAACAGAAATGGAGACAGTGGGCACCTTGTCTGGTTCCAGTTATAAGCAGGAAGGCTTTCAGTTTTTCCCCATTCAGTATGATATTGACTGTGGGTTTGTCATATATGGTCTTTACGTATGTTCCATGTGTATCTATTTTGTTAAGAGTTCTTATCATAAAAGGGTGCTAAATTTTGTCAAATGCTTTTCTTGCATCTATTGAGAGGATCATATGGTCTTTGTTTTTGCTTCTGTTTATATGGTGAATCACATTTACAGATTTGCATATGTTGAGCCATCCTTGCATCTATGTGATGAAGCCCACTTGATTATGGTGGATTTCTTTGATGTGCAGCTGAATTTGGTCTGCTAGGATGGATTTTATTGAAAATTTTTGCATCTATATTCAGAAGGGATATTGGTCTGTAGTTTCGTTTTTTGTTGTCCTTTCCTGGCTTTAGTATCAAGGTGTGGTATTGGCTTCATAGAATGAGTTGGGAGGATTCCTTCCTTTTCCATGTTATGAAATAATTTCTTCAGTATAGGTACTAGCTCTTTATCAGTCTGGGGAAGGTTGGCTGTAAAATCATCTGGTCTGGGGCTTTTTTTGTTGGGAGATTTTTTTTATTGCTGCTTTAGTTTCGTTACTTGATACTGGTCTCTTCAGGAGTTCTGTTTTTTCCAGATTGATCCTAGGGAGGTTGTCCAAGAATTTGTTCATTTCCTCAACGTTTTCAAGTTTATGTGCATAGATATTTTTATAGTATTCAGAGGTGATATTTTATATTTCCATGGTATCAGTTGTTAATATCTCCTTTTTCATTTCTGATTTTATTAGGGTCCTTTCTTTTCTGTTTTTGGTTAATCTAGTGAGAGACCTCTCGATTTTATTCATCTTTTCAAAGAATCAACTTTTTGTTTTATTAATCTTCTGTATAATTCTTTTGTTATCGATACTATTTAGTTCTGCTCTGACCTCAGTTATTCCTTTTTTTCTGCTGGGGTTGGGATTGTTTTGCTATTCATTTTTCTATTCCTTGAGATGATACATTAGATTGTTGATTTGTGATCTTTTTGTCTTTTGGATGTAGGCATTTATGGCTGTGAATTTTTCTCTTATGACTGCTTTTGCAGAATGCCATAGATTTTGATAACTGTGTCCCCTTTGTCATTTAGTTCAAAGAACCTTTTGATTTCCATCTTAATTTCCTCCCTGACCCAATAACTATTCATCTGTAGGTAGTTTAATTGCCATGACTTTGTATAGAGTTGCATGTTTCTGTGGGAATTAATTTCTAATTTTATTCCACCGTGGTCTGAGAAGGTACATGGTATAATTTCTATTTTTTTTTAAATTTGTTGAGAAATGTTTTGTGTCCTAGGATACGATTAATCTTAGAGAATGTTCCATGAGCTGATGAGAAAGAACATATAGTCCATCGTTTGGGTGTAGAATGTTCTGTAAATGTCTGTTAGGCCCATTTGTTTTAAAGATCCACTTAAGTCCATTGTTTTTTTGCTTATTCTCTGTTTGGAACATCTGTCCCATTCTGTCGGTGGAGTGTTGAAGTCCCTAGATATTACGATGCTGCTGTTTATCATTTTGTTTAGTTCAGATAGGTTATTCATTATGAATCTGGGCACACCTGTGTTAGGTGCATAAATATTTGGGATTGTTATATCTTCTGTGGAATTGTTCCCTTCACCATTATACAGTGACCATTTTTGTCTTCCTTTACTTTTGCTGACTTGAAATCTATGTTATCTGATGTGAGAATGGCTACCCTAGCTTTCTTTTGGTTTTTATTTGATGGAATATTGTTTTCTATCCCTTCACCTTGAGTCCAAATGAGTCTTTGTGGGTTAGATATGTTTCCTGGAGACAGCAGATACTTGGCTTATTTTTTCTTTTTTAAATCCATTCAGCCAGCCTATGTCTTTTGAGTGGAAAGTTCAAGCCATTTACATTTATTGAAAAAATTGATAAGTGGGAGAGATTTCTGTTCATCCTCTTGAGTAGAAATTTATTGTTTTGTTTTACCTTTTGAGCCATTGTGATATCTGGGCTCTTAACTTTAGCTTTTTGGTGGTTGTCTAGTGTGCTGATCCGTGTATAATCTAGTTGTGAGTACTTCTTGCAGGGCAGGACTCGTCTTGACAAATTCCTTTAGTGTTTGCTTGTCTGAGAAAATGTTTATTTCTCCCTCATATGAGAAACTTAGTTTTGCAGGATACAGAATTCTAGGTTGGCCATTATTCTGTTTGAGAAGATTGAGAATGGGGTCCCAATCCTTTCTGGCTTGTAAGGTCTCAGTTGAGAAGTATGCAGTTAGTCTGATGGGCTTTCCTTTGTAAGTTACCTGATGCTTTCACCTTACAGCTCTTAAGAGCACTTCTTTCGTGTCTACTTTGGCCAGTCTAATGACTGTGTGTTGTGGTGATTACCTCTTTGTGATGAATCTCCCAGGAGTCTTTTGAGCTCAGTGTACCTGAATATCTAGATTTCTAGCAAGGCCAAAGAAATTTTCCTCCATTATTCCCTCAGATATGTTTTCAAATGCTTGTGTATTTTCTTCTTCATTCTCAGGGATGCTTATGTCTCTTATGTTAAGTCTCTTTACATAGTCCCAATTTCTTGTAGGTTTTGTTCATTCCTCTGGTTTCTTAGTTGTTTCTATTTGACTGACTTGTTTGCCTCAAAGGTGTTGTCTTCAAGTTCTAAGATTCTTTCTTTTTTCTAATCTAGCCTCTTCTTCCGGCTTTCAACTGTGTTTTGTGTTTCCTTGAATGAATTTTTCATTTCCAGAAGTTCTGTTTGAATTTTTTTTAATAATTCAATTTCCTTAGTAGTAAAGTTTTCATTCATTTCCTGCATTGTTTCTGTGGAGTTTTTGTGGAGGGGTGGGGGGAAGGGGTTCTGTTTTCTCTTATATTTCATTGACCTTTCTTACAATCCATATTCAGAATTCTTCATCTGTCATTTCAATCTCTTTGTTTTGGTTTATATCCAGTGGTAAGGAGTTATTGTTTTCTTTTGGGGTATCATTTCACTCTGGTTTTTCATGTTTACAGAGTTCTTTCACTGATTATTTCTCATTTCGCCTCTTGGTCAAGACCTGGGGGTGATAGGCCTGGCTTACAGGCCTGTCCGTATGTAACTGGCCAGCTTGCGCCACCACTTGAACCAGTTGCAACAGTTGCCCATCAGACTGAACACACCATGTGGTTCCTCCTGCCATCTCCCACCCGAACCCAGATCAGGGGTGCACCCCCAGCTTCCTCCAGCCGAGTGCTGGGGGGTCTCTGCCTCTCTGAGGCACCTATAAGTTGGATAGACCCCAAGGAAAATCTGGGATGGTGTGGAAGGAGGCCGGTCCAAACACCAAGCCCTGCTAATGATGTTGCCTTGCAAGGAGACAATGACTGCCCTCCCCACCCAGAGACCACAGGGCCAGAGGTGCAGATAAACCAGGTGACTTTACTGAATTTATCGATTTAAGAGTCTTTTGGTGGAGTCTGTATTATTTTCTATATGTAAGATCATATCATCAGCAAACAGGGGTAGTCTGACTTCCTCTTTTCCTGTTTGGATACCGTTTATTTCTTTTTCTTGCCTGATTGCTCTGGCTAGGATTTCCAGTGCTGTATTGAATGAAGTGGTTACAGTGGACATCCTCATTTCTCTCCAGATCTTAGGCAGAATGCTTTCAACTTTTCCTCATTCATTATGGTGTTGGCTGTGCGTTTGTCATATATAGCTATTAATATTTTGAGGTAACTTCCTTGTATGTCTAGTATGTTGAGGGTTTTTATCATAAAGGATGCTGGATTTTATTGAATGCTTTTTCTGCATCTATTGGGATGACATAGTTTTTAGTTTTAATTTTGTTTATGTGGTAAATCACATTTATTGATTTGTGTATGTTGAATCATCCAAGCATTCCTGGAATGAAACCCACTAGATCATGGTGAATTGTCTTTTTGATGTGCTGTTGGATTGGGTTTGCTGGGATTTTTGCAATTTTGTTGAGGATTTTTGCATTTATGTTAATGGAGAGATATTGTTCTGTAGTTTTTTTTTTTCGTTGTGTCATTTCATGACTTTGAATAATAAAAGTATAAGTAATAGTAGCTTCATAGAATGAGTTAGGAAGGATTTCCTTCTTCTCGATGTTATGGAACAGTTTCAGTAGATACGTGCCAGTTCTTCTTTGTAGATCTAGTATAATTTGGCTGTGAATCTATATGGTTTGCAGCTTCTTTTTGTTGGGAGACTTTTTACTACTGTTTCAATCTCGCTACTCATTACTTGTCTGTTCAGGATTTCTGTTTCTTACTGATTCAAACTTGGAAGGTTGCGCATTTCCAAAATTTTATCCATTTCCTCTAGATTTGCTAGTTTGTGTGCTTATAGGTTTTCATAGTAGTTATGGATGATATTTTGTATTTCTTTGGTATCAGTTGTCTCTTCTCATTTCTGATTGAGTTTATTTGAATCCTTTTTGTTTTCTTTCTGTTTAACCTAATTAGTGGTCTAATTTTGTTTATCTTTTCAGAGAACTAATTTTTTCATTGATGATTTGTATCTTTTTTTTTTTTTTTTTGGTTTCCATTTCCTTTGCTTCTGCTGGCTTTGGGTTTGGTTTATTCATCTTTTTCTAGTTTCTTGAGGTTTGTTATTTAGTTGTTAATTGTGATTTTTCTGTGTTTTTGATGTAGGCATTTAAGGCTATGAACTCTCCCCTTAGCAGTGCTTTTGCTATATCACAGAGATTTTGGTAAATTGTGTCATTTTTGTTCCATTTGAAAATTTTTTTTATTTTTATCTTGATTTTGTCAAGATGAAGGATTGTTCATCAGCAAGTTGTTTAATTTCCATGTATTATTGTGGTTTTGAGAGTTTCTCTTGGAGTTGATTTCTAGTTTTATTTCACAGGGGTGTGAGAAGATACATGGTATGATTTTGACTTTTCTGAATTTGCTGTGACTAGTTTTATGGCCTAACATATGATCTGTTTTGAAAAATTTCCTACGTGCTGATGAGAAGACTGTATATTCTGCAAGTTTTGGGTTGAATGTTCTGTGAATGTCTGTTAGGTCCATTTGTTCTAGAGTTCTGTCAGTAGACTGAAGTTTCTAGCTATTATGCAGTTGCTGTTTATTTCTTGAGCTCTATTAAAATTTGTTTTATTTATCTAGGAGCTGCTGTGATAGGTGCAAATATATTTACATTTGTTTATCTTGTTAAATTGGTCCCTTTATCATTGTATAATGACCATCTTTGTTTCTTTTTTACTATTGTTGATTTAAAGTATGTTTTTTTCTGATATGAAAATAGCAACTCCTGCTCACTTTTTGACTTTATTTGTGTGGAATATTTTTTTCACCTTTTTATCTTGAGTCTGTGAGAATCTATGTGAGTTATTTGAGTTTCTTGGAGACAACATATGTGTTTTTTTAATCTATTCAGCCAATCTATGTCCTTTAAGTCAGGCATTTCCATTCAGTGTTAGTATTGATATGTGAGATCCTGTTCTGTTCATCATGTAGATTGTAGATTGTTTCCAGGTTTCTCCCTTGTGCTACTATTTTATAAGAGCTATGAGTTTTGACAATCAGTTTTTACACTGATGGGTATGGATTGTTTTTTTCCATGTACAGAGCACTTTTAAGCATTTCTTGTAGGGCAGGTCTGGTGGTAACAAATTCTCTCCGTGTTTACTTGTCTCGAAAGACTGTATTTCTCCTTCATTTATGAAACTTAGTTTTGCAGGATACAGAATTCTTGCTTGGAGGTTATTCTGTTCAGGAGACCAAAAATGGAATCCCCAGCTCTCTCTGACATGTAAGGTTTCTGCTGACAAGTCTGCTGTTAGTCTGATGGGTTTTCTTTTGTAAGTTACTTGTTGCTTTCATCTTGCAGCTTGTAGATTTTCTCCTTTACTTTGATATTGTCCAGATTGATGACTGTATGCCCTGGTATTAGTCCTATTTGCCACAAATCTTCCAGGTGTTCAATGACCTTGTGTCTCGATGTCTAAATCTTTAATGATATCTGGGATGTTTTCCTCAATTACTCCCTCAAATACATTTTCCATGCTTTTTGCATTTTCTTTTCCCTCAGGGACAGCTATGATTCTTATTTTCATTTGTTTTTCAGAGTTCCACAGTTCTTGGAGAGATTGTTACATTTTTCTTAATTCTTTGTTCTACATTTTTGACTGAATGGGTTATTTCAAAAGCCTGTTGTCAAGCTCTGAAATTATTTCTTCTGCTTGGTCTGTCTGTTAAACTTTCTGCTGTATTTATGACTTTTCATTTATATTAAAATATAACAGAAGTTCTGTTTTATTTTTTCTTATGTTATCTATCTCTTAAGTGAATTTTTTAGTCGTGTCTGAATTATTTTTTTGGTTTGTTTGTGTTGGTTTTCAACTGCCTCATCAATTCCACTGATCTTACTTGCCATCCATATTCTAAACTTGATATCCAACATTTCGACAATTTCCTTTTGGTTGGAGTCCATTGCTGGAGAACTGTTGTGGTCCTTTGGGAGTGTGTAAACAGCTTATTTTTTTATATTGCCAGCGTTCCTATGCTGTTTCCCTCTCCTCTTATCTCAAGACAGATAGGTTTGAAGTACACTTTTTCTCCTCTGCTGGGGACTCTTTTGCTCAGTGAAGAGACGGAGATGTCCCTGAATGGCTCGCTTGATTCCTACTCTGGAAGATTGACCAGGCAGGAGAGGGACAGATGCCTTGTGAGCCTTTAACACTGCTTCTCTCCTGCATCGCCACGTTCCTCTGTGGTTGTCACAGGCAGTCGACACATAGCTTGTTTGCAGCGTGTGCATGGCAGGCAGTGGTTGCGTGTGGCAAACATGTTGCACTTGACTTTGGAGCTTGGGGAAATATCTGAGCAGTTGTGGGTTACCATATACTTGGTAAATTTAGCCATTGAGTTAATGTAAGCAAGCAGAGAGTATGTAAAGAATGAGAAGAAAAATGCCTGAAGCCCATATCCTGCGGAATGTTAGTGATTAAAGGACAGTGGAGGAAGCAGAGCCTTCGTAGGAGACTGATAAGCTGTTGACTAGGAGGGAAGTGGAATACGGTAGCATGGAAGCCAGTGAACGTGAGTATTTTAAGTTGGAGGAAATGGACACCTGTATAAAATGCTGTTGAGCTGCTGAGAGACTCAATAAAATAAAGACTGAAAAATGACCTCTACATTGAATAATAGGCAAGTCATTTTGGCAGGGGGATGGGAATTGAAGCCAGATTAAAGTGGACTGGGCATGATTGGGAGATATGAAGAGGGCTCAGCAAATGTGTACAAAGTTTTAAGGAAATTTGCCTGTAAAGAGGAGGAGATAAGTGGGTGTGGCCAAGAGAGATTTAATTTCAGATAGGGTGGAAAGAGTTGAAAATATTAAAGGTATAATCAGCAGAGCAGTCTTCACATGAGGGCTTCAGTCTATGAGATCGTGATCTTACCTTTGTAATAGGAGGGAAGGAGAAATGCACGTATACATATTTTTGAGCAGGAGATTGATGTTTCCTTTTGCTGTCTTGTTTTCCCTGGGAAGTTAGAGACCACACAGTGTACAGAGAATAGTGTGGGATGTGAGGTATTCAAAATTAGTAGAATGGAGAAGGTTTGAAATAGACACTGTGGAAAATGGGGAAGAGAGAGCTGACCATGAAAATGTAAAAAGATTTCTGGACTGCATTGAGAACCCAGTGGAGAAGTGACAGCATGAATTCATAATGATGCCAGTTTTCTCCATGTGTGATTTTTCTCCACTGGTGTTTAACTGTTTGGCATTGGGGTAAGGAAGGTTGTCTGTGCATTAATCCAGGCCTGTGGGTCTTTCAGCCCAAGGTGATGGAAAGACAGACAACAAGGTGAGGGAGAGGAGGATAGAGGTAAAATAGTGGATCATGGAGTTGAAGTGGAGCATGGAATTTAAGTTGATAGGTAATGAATTCTGTATAGTACTGATCCATTTTTCACCACAAGTTCTCTTGAGTCATCGATGTAGAATGTTGCTATAGTGTCACATCATTTTATAACAAGACAGAATTTTTGTGTAAGTTCACTTGCTGTACTAGTCTAGCTACTACTGTAATCCAGATTCTCCTTAGGTACTCCTATATAGCTGAAAACCATTTGACATTGTGGTGTTAAACCACAATGTCAATTAAAAAGGTATAATTTTCAGAATTTGTGAAT
Organism: Lepilemur ruficaudatus; assembly: GCA_963574885.1. Lineage (NCBI taxonomy): Eukaryota > Metazoa > Chordata > Mammalia > Primates > Lepilemuridae > Lepilemur > Lepilemur ruficaudatus. The sequence continues at coordinate 18,426 of CAUYRT010076574.1, forward strand.
GTACTCTGTAAAAACATTTAAATCTGACATTTTGATACAGTGTGAAACTGCGGCACAACAGAAGTTTGCTGAAGAACTTCAAAAGCGAGAGCGATTTTTACTTGAAAGAGAACAGTTGCTTTTCAGACATGAAAATGCCTTGAGTAAAATTAAAGGTGTTGAAGAAGAGGTTCTTACAAGATTTCAAATCATAAAGGAGGTAACTATATAGCCTTTGATTTTAGAATATTATTATTTCTCCTTGTTTCCTTAGATTTACTAGTTCTTAAACATTTTGCCACATTTTCTTTGTTGTCTTTCCTTTCCTCCTCTCCACACCCACACACACATTTTTTTCCTGAACCATTTGAAAGTATAATAACTTGCAAAAATCATGACTCAGCATTCCTAAATTCTTCAGTGTGTATTTCCTAAGAATAAGGACATTCTCCATACCATTATCATTTCTGGAAATTAATGCTAATTAAATAATTAATATGTAATATAATTCCATGTTTACTTTCCCAATGGATCCCCAAATGTCTTATTGCTTTTTGTTTTATTTTCTGATCTAGAAAGTAGACAAGATTCACACATTATATTTGGTGTCTTTTTGGTTTCTTTGAATCTAAAACATTCAGCCTCACCATTTTTGTTTTTTGTGAGACTTTTCTTTGAAGAGTCCAGGTCAGCAGTCTTGTATGTCACATTCTGGATTTGCCTGATTGTGTCACAGCAGTAATATTCAGATGAAATGTTTTTGGCAAGACTGTTATATAGGTGGTACAATATACTTCTTTGCTTCATGCCAAGAAACTACTCTGTGTATAACTTACATACAGTAAAATTCATTGTGTTTGTTGTATATTTCTGTGAGTTTTGAAAAATGCATAGTCTTGTGATCACCATCTTAAGATGAATAGTTCCAACATACCAGACGTTTCCTTATGCTCTTACAGTTGTATCTTCCCCCATCCTCAGCCCTTGGCAACCACTGATCTATTTTCTGTCCCTTTTCCAGAATGTCATGTAAATAGCATCATTTTATGATTTTTCTTTATCTTTGATTTTCAGCTGCAATTTATGATGTATCTTGGCATGCTTTTCTTTGAGTTTATCCTTTTTATGGCTTTCTGAGCTTCTTAAATTTGTGAATTTATGTCTTTTGCCAAATTTGGGACATTTTCAGCCAATATTTTTTCGAATATTTTTTCTGCTTCGATTTCTTTCTCCTCTCCTCTGGATCTATAAGGACTCATATACTAGTCCTTTGCTGTTTTCCCACAGATTTCTGAGTCTCTGTTCCTTTTTTCTTGTATTTTTCTTCAATGCTTTTCAGATTGAATAATTTCCATTGATCTGTCTTTAAGTAGATCTGTTTCTGTTTCTGATTGGATCTGTTTCTGTTTTTCATATATGAGCTCATCTAGTGAGTTTTTCATTTCTGATATTTTAAAGTTCTAAAAGTTCAATTATGTTCTTTTTAAAAATACTTTTTTCTTCCCCTAAGAATTTCTGTCCATTCATTTTTAGATTATATTCAAGACCTTTTGGATATTATGCTATATAGATTCCAGGTCCTATTAAAATCCTTTGGAGAATGTTGGATTTTATAATATTTAAAGCATTCAACTCAATTAGGTTTAGACAACAGTCTTTTTTCACCGTATGTGGGAAGTGGTTCTAATTTCAGTTCAACTTTCAAAGCCTTTGCAATGTTGCTATGGAGTGGTCTTGTGCCTATGCCACGTAAAGGTTAGCCTGAGATTTGAGCAGTGTTTAAAATCTTAGTTCAGTTCTCAAAGCTTTTGCTCTTGTGCTCTGTGTCTTTTCCATACATGTAGAAATGCACTGGGGGAGGGCAGGTTAGGCTGAGTCTTAGGTAATATTTTTAAACTGAGTTCCATTCTCCAAGCCTTTGCTCTGCCACATTTGGTCTGTCCTGTGCCTGGGTGGTTTAGGGGTGAGCCCAACATGTACAGGTTTGTACACACCAGAGCAAGAGGATCTTCTTTCTGAATCTCTCTTCTGTAAGATTCTCCCCACACTCCAGCTTGCAGGGGCCACTCTTGCTGGTTTCTCTGCCAGAAAGACTGGCTTTCTCTCAGAACTTTAGTGGAAGTTTTTGCTGTGCTTCTCCATGATTGGGGACCACCCTGGGGCAAAACGTTGAGAGAAAAGGAAAAATTAGAATATGGGAAACTTTACCCCTTGGGAGTTGCTTCTTCAAGTTTTCACTCCCTTCTGCAATTTTTTTCTCTCATTTACTTTTCAATCCTGAGGTAGTTTTTTTTTTTTTTTTTGAGACAGAGTCTCACTGTGTTGCCCGGGCTAGAGTGCCGTGGCATCAGCCTAGCTCACAGCAACCTCAAACTCCTGGGCTCAAGCGATCCTCCTGCCTCAGCCTCACGAGTAGCTGGGACTACAGGCATGCGCCACCATGCC
>CAUYRT010076576.1:0-10237 GCA_963574885.1 Lepilemur ruficaudatus
GAGGCGGGTGGATAGCTCAAGGTCAGGAGTTCAAGACCAGCCTGAGTAAGAGCGAGACCCCGTCTCTACTATAAATAGAAAGAAATTAATTGGCCAACTAAAAATATATGTAAAAAATTAGCCAGGCATGGTGGTGCGTGCCTGTGGTCCCAGCTACTCGGGAGGCTGAGGCAGAAGGATCACTTGAGCCCAGGAGTTTGAGGTTGCTGTGAGCTAAGCTGATGCCACGGCACTCTACAGCCCGGGCAACAGAGTGAGACTCTGTCTCAAAAAAAAAAAAAAAGAATGCACAAATGCCCAGGAGCCTCTCTGCTCATGGGCCCCATGGGGGAGGACACTCAAGTCCCACTCTTGGCTTCCCTGCTGGACCCCAGCACTCACCCTTCTGTAAAGAACTCCGGGAAGGGCCAGGTCCGGTGGGCGTCGTCCATGGGCGGCCAGTTGCCCCGGAGGTTGCCTGGACGGCGGCCGTGTTGGGTCTGCCGCTTCTGCTGCATCGCCTGGCTCACTCCTGCCACGTAGCGTGCGAACTCCGGGTCTGAACCCACTGTGTTGAGACAAAGGAGCAAATGGGGTTTGGGGCCAGACTGGCCTCTTGGTTCCTTCCCTACCCTCTGAGAATGTGCTGATCACACATCGAGTGGGAAGTGGGGAGGAGCGGCCAGGCCTGTGGCCCACAGAGCTGGGTGCAGGCTTTGCCCAGCTACAGTGAGATGGGGCTTTCAGCACACAGGTCTGAAGCTGGGGGGTGGTGTGTGCCGCGGCTGTCAGGTAGGGTTATGCCCAGGACAGAGGCAGGCTGAGTATGAAAGACAGAAAAATGATTTGATTTATCCATGACCAGATTTTAAAGACAAATACTAGTTACTTTAAAATTATCCAGTGTCTTGGTGCTATGTACCTGGAGTTATTAGGTAACAACTTAGAAGATCAGATGATGACTTTGGCTAACTGACAACTGAAAGCTATCAAAGCAACAGCGCCAGCCAGATAGAGAACATACCCTGTTCCCTGCTTGAGCCAAGCTGCTCTTTTTTTTTTTTGTTTGACACAGAGTCTCACTCTGTCACCCTGCTTAGAGTGCAGCGGCATGATCACAGCTCACTGCAACCTCAAACTCCTGGCCTCAAGCAATCCTACTGCCTCGGCCTCCCAAATTGCTAGGATTACAGGCAAGAGCCACCATGCCCAGCAGTGGCATGGTGGCTCTTGCCTGTGAGAGGCAGAGCCTCTTAAAGTGCTTTTAATTTCTGCATTTGTGGTTATGTCTCCTTTCTATTTCCCAATTTGGTTTCTCTCTGCATTCTCTTAAACATGCTCATAATAAATTGATTTATCTATTTCACTGTCTTTCAAAGATCTTCCTTTTAGACTACTAATTTCTACTGAATTTTTCTTTTTAATTTAATTTTGGCTTTTTCCCTTAATTCCTCTTCCTAGTTTATTATTGTTTTGTTTCTAAATTCTTTCTCTGATTTCTTAAGATGACTCTGAGGGTATTTTCACACTGTCTGAGCCAGGAGAAGGTGTATTTCATGAGGCAGGAGGGTACCCTACCACCTTACACAGGTCCTACAGTTTAGGCAAAAAAAAAAAAAAATAATAATAATCAAGAGAACAGGTTATGTCGTCAGGGAAAAATTGCCCCACAGCCCCCAAGAACAGGAGGGCCCAGACTGGAGCCCACTTGAACCATGGGACATTGAGCCATTTCGGGAACTTCTGTTAGTCCCTATCCTGTTCTCTAGAACATGAGAAAAACAGTTCTGCTTACCTTCTCAGGCTCTTTCTCCCCACTGCTTCCCACTCTTGCTACACCTGCCCCACGCTCGTCTCCACAGAGCGAAAGGTCTTAAAGAGGGATTCGTTATTTAACCTTCCTAGGTAACGCTGTGGCAGACGGGCCCTATGATGTCCTAAGCAATCAGAGTTCATGGTGACACGGTTAAAGGCGTGGGGAGGCCTCACATACCTGCAGGATCAAAAGGCAGGATCTCTCCCAACATTCCAAAGACTCCGTCGCTTTGGTCACGGTTTGGCCAGGTATTATTTCTAGGTCCCTGCGGCTTCTGTCCCAAAACCTCCGACATCACATTGTCCATATAGCTGCTCACCAGACCCAAGCTGTACAAGTCAGAGCTGAGATCAGATATGCCAGGCCACTGGCCAAGAGGAGACAGGCCTGCTCCAACGGTCTGTGCTGGCTGCTGGGATGAGCCGTGTGCCCATTTCCCAGGTGCCCGAGGCTGGGGCTGCGGCGGGGGCTGCTGCGACCCAATGGGTTGGAGTAGGTGTTGGTAGTACTGGACCTGGGGCTGTTGTTGCTTTGGGGACTGCTGCTGAGGTGCCAGTCCCGGCTGGGGTGTCAGAGGTGTGTGTGCCCCAGCCTGGGGGGGTCGTGGGGGAGGGGGCACTGACAGTGATGGCTGCTGCGGCTGCATGGCTCCTGCCTTCTGCTCAGTCACCATGGCTGTGGCAGCAGAATTACGCCTTGTCACCAACGGAGAGCCCTGATGTGACTGGCCCATGTTAAAGCCTGAGAGAAAGTCTATGACCTCCTGCATTTCCTGATCTGTTGGTAAGTTCATACCCTTCTCGTCCTTGCCATCGTCCCCATGCAGGAAGGTCTCACGTCTCTCCAGGAGAAAACCATTGGCCATTGGATTACTGGAATTCTGAGCTGACTGTGAAGGGTCTGTAGTCCTAGGGAAATTACCAATGTTCAGAATGTTCTGCAACCTTGCGTCAATGTTACCGGGCATTTTGGCCTTCTCTTCTGAACAGCCAGCTATGAAGATGTTTTTGGAAGAGGTGTTTTGGATGGAATAGTTGGTGCTGCTGCTGGAGCTGGTACACGAAGCTTTCTTGGTGAACCGGGAGGTCAGTTTGGAGAATGTCTTCTGCAGGCCGCCCGAAGGTTTGTTTCCATTTCCGGAAGGCAGGTCAGCCTGATTCCCAAAGTCACAGATCTCCCTTTGAAGCTGGATCTGTATGCAGGGTAAAGCTTGCTCCCTGTTTAGACAGAAATTTATTTATTTAAAGAAAAGACAAATATACAAATTGGAGAACAAAATGGACATCTTTCTATTTAAGAAAGACTTTGAAAACAAGAAAGACCTCTCTAGTTGGTATCAGGCTCACTTATTTTATAGATAAATAAATGAACACCCAAGGGTTTTGAGAATATGCAATCTGTAATCTAACACAGGGCTGTGAAAACTGTAACATTACAATTAATGTTGTAATTCTGAGGCGTGTGACTGAGTGAAACCCTCTAACTGCAGTGCAGGAGGGCTACGCATGGCTACGCTGGGGGATGCCACTGGCAGAGGTTACCTTTGTGCTGAGGAACAGGGACTAGAGCTAGGTGGTCCAGCAGAGGGACAACGGACAAGTCCACAAAGCAGAGGGAGGTGGTGGGGGAGGACTCGGGGATATTGTGCACCTCTGCTACTGGAACAGATGGCTATCACTTCCACAGTTTTCTGAGCACTTTTCCCTGTACTAACAGAGAGCCCTACGGATAGAAAGGGCATGGGGCAGAGCTGAGGCAGATGATGGCTGGGGTAACCCTGGAGAAGCTGCTTCACTCTTCTGGGTCTCTGGGTGCTCACAGGTTAAGAAAGGGAGGGGGGCGTGGCTAGCTATGAGGGCTGCTGGAAAAGTATCCAGCCATGTAACACGAGTCATTGTACTAACGATGGCTGGATACCTTCCGGACGGCCCTCGTATTTCAGGTCCCTATCAATTCTAAAGTTAACAGTTCACAGAGAGATAATGTTGCAACTGTCAGCTACTTTCAGATGTATGTAAATTTCATGAAGGATGCAAGTAAATTTTCTAAACATTTCTCTGCTGAGGTCATAAGGAGAATATGAGTTGGGTTAAAAGTCCTTATTTACCCACATACTATCGGTGACATACATGAAACTGTGTGTGGTCACACTGTCCCCGGGTATGGACCCAAGTGCAAACCACTCACACAGCCAGTGCAAGGGGCGGGTGCAGACACCGACCTCCCTGCTCTCCAGCGGCTGAGGTCCAGCACAGCGGTGTAGAGCACATCCACCAGGCCCAGGGTCTTCTCGGGATCAAGGCTTCTCTGCAGTAGGGACATGGTGGCAGGATCTTCTTTCAGGCACCTAGGCACAAACCAGGCTGCATCTGTTTTGGCTGCACGTCTCTGCAAAGGTGTTTCAAGCAGGCCTCACAGAGAAGGCTACAACTTTTATGTACTTCGGGCACCCAATAAAAATTCAGTAATTACAAGAACATCTAGGGAGTAACAGGGCGAACGCTGGAACTCACTGTTCTGCAAGAGGAGGAAAGGCCTAGGGTCTTGTGACATAAGAAATATGTATTTGGTCTCTGTTTCCAGTTCCTGTCACAGAGCTCCTAAAATCTGTGGGATCTCCTGGGTGACAGGAGTGTTTTTTTCCCTAATGAGATGACTTTTGATGGGCTCCTGGATAGCTTCAGGATGGGGGGCTGGTCACCAGAAACACCATGCCACGATCAGAAGCTTGGGATTTCCAGCCTCAGCCTCCCCATTCTCCAGGGAGGGGAGAGGGTAGAGCCTGAGATTGAGTTAATTATCAATCATGCCTACATGATGAAGCCTCCATAACAATCCCTGAACTACAGGCTGGTGAACAAATGAAGCTGCTGGGAGTGTGGCACCCCTAGGGAGGGCACGGGAGCTCTGTGCCCCTTCCACATACCCCACCTAACGTGCCTCTTCATCTGGCTGCTCATTTGGATCTGCTGTAATGTCCTTTGTATTATAATAAACCAGTAAATGCAAGTAAATGCTACCCTGAGTTTAGTGGGCCTTTACAGCAAACTATCAAACCTGAGCAGGAGGTTATGGGAACCCCCCCCGATTTATAGAGGGTTGGTCAGAAGTTAGGTGACAACCTGAGACTTGCTATTGGCATCTAAAGTGGGAAGCAGTCTTGTGAGACTGGCCCTTAACCTGTGGGGTCTGCACTGACTCTGGGTAGTCAGCATCAGAATTTTATTGTAGGATACCCAGTGTCCTTAGAAAACTGGAGAACTGCTTGGTGTGGAAAACCCATGTTTGGTGTCAGAAGTATTGTGTGAGTACAGGAAAACAGTTTTGGATTCCTATCTGGAGTCTAGCAGGGAGAGAAGGACTCTGGGAAGAGGCTGCCTTCCAGGAGCCCTAATGCCCTGTCACTGTCCAATGCCAGGTCTCTGCCCTGCTGAGATCCTCTGGTCGGGCACAGTATCTACTCCTTTGCAAACTCTTTTCCATAAAGCTCCTGCCCCTCCTTTCCTCTACAGCACTTCACACCTACACCTGAGAAACTGGGAAAAACTCTCATGGTCTGCCATTTGGACTCCCCGAAATTTCAGGCAAACAACGAGCGTGGCCTTCCCATAAATTGATTTTAGTCCCTTCCACGATGACGATTTCGCCCCTCATCCTCACTCCTCTCAGGTCTGACATCCCTGCCACATCTTTGATTCTTTCCTATCTCAACTCTCACTCAATTCAGAAAATACATGCGAGCAGATGGCAGCTACTTCATCTCCCCTCACCGCTAATTCCACCAGTTCACCTGCATCTGTGTCTGCGCATCCTGCTGCCCTCCTGTCCTAACACAAGATGTGCCCTGTTCTTGCCGCAGGCTGGCACCTGAGCACCGGGCGCTGTGTGCCCTCTTGCCTTCGGAAGCATCCGTAATCACCAATCACCCACCTCTCCGGCTACTCGCTTTGGCAAACAAACCAGCCTGACGATCAGCCTCTCTTAGCCCCACATCCCCCTCCAGATACTGCCCCACTTCTCCACTCCCCACTCTGGCCAGACACGCTGTCTCCTCCTTCTCCTCACCCCACCCTCATCAGGCCTGCAGCCCCGAAGGCCACTAAAATAGCTTTTATCCAACTGAGATCTTACCAAAATCACAGGTCAGTTACCTCTGTCCCCCTTACTCAACCTCTCAGCAACAGCCTGCAATGTTCCTTTCTTCCTGGAAACACCGTCTTCTTCAGATTTGGTGGCTCCACACCTGCTCAATTTCCTCCCACCTCCCTGGCAGCTCCTTTTTGGTCTCCTTTGCCAACGCCTCTCGCTCCTCTTCTCACGTAACACGTCTATATGGTGGAGTACCCCAGGCCTGTTCTCTCTCCCTAGAGTACTGCCGCTCTACAGACCATCCCTACACTACTGAATTTCCTTCGCCAGCCGAGACCTTACCCCTGAGCTCCACTCTCCATCAAGAGGCCTTTCCCGAGAGGGAGAAGTGTCTGAACAGCACAGGCCCACCAGGAAGACGCTTGCCGGTTCCTGGGCACTCCAGGCATTAAATGGTGAAATCAACACTTGTGAAGTCACCCTAAAGAGGCAGCGGCACTACCCAACGTGACTTTGGCTTGAGAGGAAATACATCTGAGGATGAGATGAGAGCTGGCCAGCCTCAGAAGCACAGGAAAAGGTGAGCAGCAAGACAAGCACTATCGGTGTCCAGTCAGATCCTGGACGCCTGGGAGAGAATCCTGGCCGCTGAACCTGGCCCAGGCTCAGTGCCACAGTTCTCTCAGCCTGGAGTCCCTGATGATGGGACACAGTGGTTCTGTGCTCCCAAGCCGACTTCTGGCTGCAAGATGGCTTGTCAGGTGTTTGCCCACTAGGAAAGCATTTGCTGGTCACGAAGAAAGCAGCAGTATACTTTCTGGTGATAGTTTCTCTTTCTGGAAAACCAATTTGTTGGCATTTTTATTTTGTTCATCAGTCTCGAGAGCTGATCGATAAAACGCCCTTGAAGAGACTACACCCATTCTGTTGACAAGTCACCAAGACTGGCTTTAAACCCTCTACCTCTTCTTAGATAAAAACCCAATTCCCTCAAGGCCCCGCATGTTTTGACTTCCCTGATTCCCCATGTTCTGACCACCCACCACACCTCAACCCAGCTGGCCCCCTCCCCAGGCCTGGCACTCGCTGTTCCTTCTGCCTGGAACGCTTTCCCCGCCTTCTCTCTGCACGGCAAGCTCCGCTCAGATCAGAGAGCTCCTTCTGACTGACCTCCCCATCTCAACCCCGATTGTTCTCTGTCATATACTGTCACTCTGTTCTTATTTCTTTCACACACTTGCCGGTGTTTGAACTCATCTCTTACGCTCATTAGCTGTCCCCGCCCCCCTCTCCATTATGAAGACAGCTCTATGAGGGGCAGAGACCCTGTCTGTCTTGCTCACGATTAACTTCCTAGAGCCTATCCTAGAACAGTGTCTGGCCCATAGTAGGTATTCAGCAATTATTTGTTGAAAGAAAGAACGGATGAATAGCTTAAATACAAAAAATATGACAGTTTAAAAAAGGAACATATCACTGCTTGGGGAAAAACCGTATCTGGCGGCTGGACACTAAAAGCAAAGCACATAACAAATTCTTGACTTGCTTTGCTAATAGTATTATTTTTCTGAAGGTGGAGTAAAGCAGTCACTTCTGTTTGAGTTCTTCCCAACAAGCACACAGAGTGTTTTGTAATTTGTTTCTGTTTTGTTTTGTCTGGTTTTTCTTTACTTGCTTGGCAGCATATCCCAAGTATTTTGGAATTTGAAAGAAACAAAAAACTAAACTTTTGCAGGCCAGGCACAGTGGCTCATGTCTGTAATCCTAGCACTTTGAGAGGCTGAGGCAGGAGGATCACTTTTAGGCAGGAGTTCAAGACTAGCCTGGGCAATAGCAAGACCCCGTCCTTACAAAAAAATAAAAAAAATTAGCTGGGCACGGTGGCGTGTGCCTGTAGTCCCACCTTCTCAGGAGACTCAGGCAGGAGGATCACTTGAGCCCAGGATCTTGAGGCTGTAGTGAGCTATGATCTCACCACTATACTCTAGCCCAGGTGACAGAGTGAGACCCTGTCACACAAACACACACAGCCACAAAAACAAAACAAAACACTAAAATTTTACATTGTTACCAAAAGCAGCCAGCAGAGGGAGCCTCTGCAAGGAATCACAGCCTACAAGGTCTTTTTCACAGAGGTGCAATGAATTACTAAGGAAATCAACCACACGGCAAGGTTTTGGAAGTAAACTGAAATGTTAACCGTTTTAGTACTAGCTGTTTATATTTACTCAACTATCCAAAAGTTCAAATTGTTTGCTTCAAAATGAGAATCCTAAGTAAGTTTAATATTTTTCAATGAAAACTTGAATTGGAAAAATAATTTTAGGAACACAAAATCTTACAGAAAAGTGAGCTTTTGTTTAACTGTTTGATAGAAATGAAGATAATACATATAAATTACCATTAATTTCAGGACACAATATACCATACCAACAACCAAATTAAAATCTTGGTTGGGGAGTACTCACAGAAGGCAGGCTTGGGGACACAAAGTGAACTGCCACCCTTACTTAATACATCAACAGGGTCTAAACACCTTCGGCAGAATCGTATTCTCACGTTTAGAGAATAAGTGGTTTAAATACAGCTTGTTACCTACTATTTCAGTCCATGTAAGTACCAAGTGTTTCTCTTTCTTACCATCTCTACCATTTCCTCATAATTTAAATATTTTCTCTTTAATAACTTATCTGGATTACAATTATAATAGCAAATGTCTTCTAATATATGTTTAATATTTCCCATTTATTTTTATAGAGATAGGGTTTCACTCTGTTGCCTGGGCTAGAGTGCAGTGTCCCAGTCTTAGCTCAATGCAGCCTTGAACTCCTGGGCTCAAGAGATCCTTCTGCCTCAGCCTCCCGTGTAGCTGGGACTACAGGCGTGTGCCACTGTACTGCACTGACTTTCTGAATTTTTTGTAGAGACGGGGTCTCACTGTGTTGCCCAAGCTGGTTTCAAATTCCTGGTCTCAAACAATACTCCTGTCTCAGCTTTCCAAAGTGCTGGGATTACAGGCTTCAGCCACCACACCCAGCCATTTACTGCTTATTAATAAAGCTATGATGCTGATCCTTTTTTTTTTTTTTTTTGAGACAGAGTCTCACTCTGTTGCCCTGGCTAGAGTGCCGTGGCATCAACCTAGCTCACAGCAACCTCAAACTCCTGGGCTCAAGCGATCCTCCTGCCTCAGCCTCCCGAATAGCTGGGACTACAGGCATGCACCACCATACCTGGCTAATTTTTTCTATATATTTTTAATTGGCCAATTCATTTCTTTGTATTTTTTAGTAGAGATGGGGTCTCGCTCTTGTTCAGGCTGGTCTCGAACTCCTGACCTTTGAGCTATCCACCCACCTCGTCCTCCCAGAGTGCTAGGATTACAGGCGTGAGCCACCGCACCCAGCCTGATGCTGATCCTTATAGCTGAATGTATAAGCACAAGGATAAATCCTTAGACGTGAAATTATGGAATTGCTGAGGTTATATCCCTTATTTTAGGCTTCTGATACAATAAACTGTCCTCCAGAAAGGCTGCATTCATTCTCTACTCAATCACCCATTTGCCTGTTTTTGTAGTCTGACCCAAACCAGTACTGTCACGATATTTAGTATTGTTATTCTAAAACAATTTAACAATATTTTGGGGAAAATGGTATCATACAGTTTCTTTACTTTATCTTTAATTATTAGGTGAAGTTACACATTTTCTTCATCTATTTGTTGATCGTATGTCTTCTTTTCTGGCTTATCTGTTCATGTCCCTTGCCCGTTTTCTTACTGATTTATATAAATGAAAAATAATCCTTTCTCTATTATAAGTGTTACAAATATAGGTAAATTACTAAAAATGGCTCAGTTTGTCCCAGATTTGCAAAGACTTTGGGTATGTAATGACATGAGCTCAAGATCATCAAGATTGTAGTTGGACAGAGGAGGAGAAGGAATTCTATGCTCTCTATACACCTTTAAAGAAACACTGGGTGTCTTAAAGAAACGATACGCTATTTTAAAAGCTGTAGATTTATGGCCGGGTGCGGTGGCTCACGCCTGTAATCCCAGCACTCTGGGAGGCCGAGGCGGGTGGATCACTCAAGGTCAGGAGTTTGAAACCAGCCTGACCAAGAGCGAGACCCCCGTCTCCACTAAAAATAGAAACAAATTAATTGGCCAACTAAAAATATATAGAAAAATTAGCCGGGCATGGTGGCACATGCCTGTAGTTCCAGCTACTCGGGAGGCTGAGGCAGAAGGATCGCTTGAGCCCAGGAGTTTGAGGTTGCTGTGAGCGAGGCCGACGCCACAGCACTCTAGCCGGGGCAACAGAGTGAGACTCTGTCTCAAAATAAATAA
>CAUYRT010076577.1:0-13141 GCA_963574885.1 Lepilemur ruficaudatus
TTTTTTGATGAACCGCCATACTGTTTCCCTTAGCAGCTGCACCATTTTATATTCCCATCAACAGTATACAAAGGTTTCAAATTCTCCATATTCTCACCAATGCTTGTATTTTGATTTTTGCTTTTTGTTTTTTGTTTTGGTTCTTTGTGTCTTATTTTTTTATTTATAATAATCATTGTGACAGATGTAAAGTAGTTATCTCATTGTGGTTTTGATTTGCATTTCCCTGATAATTAGTGACACTGAGCATTTTTTCATATACCTCTTGACTATTTGTATGTCTTCTTTGGAGAAATGTCTATTCAAGTCCTTCTATAATTGGGTTATTAGTTTTTTTGCTATTGAGTCTTAGGAGTTCCTTATATATTTTAAAGATTAACCCTTTAGCAGATATATGGTTTTTAAATACTTCCCGCCATTCCATAGGTTGCCTTAATCACACATTGAAGATTTATAATAAAAACTTAAGATTCCTTCATCTGTACATAGAAACATGAATGCTTTCATAGTATCATTATTAGCTATATTACTTATCTATTTTTATGTAATGACTTTAGTAGTTAAAACAATAAAAATTATCTCACAAAAGAGTTAGTGAACTTGCAGAGCAATAAAAATATCATCTGAATTAAAGAATTATAAAGAAGAAAAATATGTTTGTTAGTTATTTCATATTCAACTAAATGTAAACATTTGCAGAATAAATAAGAATCATAAATTTATGGATTTAGCAAAATACTCATACCTATCAATTTCCCAAATAACTGTTTTGGATATTGTCATAACATACCATATAAAGTCATTGAAGTACTTTCTTTGAATAATTTTTAGATTGGTGAGAATTACAGTGGTTTTTGAATAGTGTAAGGCTTTATATTAAAAATTTAGAATGAATCTACCCCAGCAAAAACTTAAAATTGAAAAGTGAAAACTTAGAATGAATATCTTTCATGCCATATAGCCTTTGGATTATTCTTCATATTACCTGGGAGCTCTTCTAAATTGATTTCCAGAAATCCTGACTTTTAGCCCTTAGTACCTTATTGTGACTTCCTGAAGTCTTTAGGTATCATATTCCCTTATTTACTTGGAAAATATTTAATAAGCATGTACTATGTGTTGTGCAATTTTTTAAAAATCACTTGGCCTACAGTAATGAGAGATGATCCAATAATATCCCTGACTTTGTAGAAATTATATTTTAGGGGAGGAATCAGAAAATAAACACACAAAAAGATACAATGCATCATCAACATATGAAAATTGTAAAATGGGTGAGAAAACAAAATAAAGAGGGGTGTGGCAATGCAGAGTGAGAGGTGGGGAGAACAGTATTAGACAGAATGGCCAAGCAAGACCTCTCTAAGGAGAAAGTTAAATGGAGACTGGACATCAGGAAGCAAGCCGAATATCACAACTCTCAGAATAACAACTATCAGAGAGGACAGTTTGAATACTTTTTTACAACAGAGAAGGAAGAGCCCAGACAGCGTAATGCTTAAAATGTTCCTGGAGTATAGAGAGGCCAGTGCCACAAGAACCAAATAAGGGAGGAGGGGGATGGTAGAGGTGGCCAAGAACTAGATCAAACAGGGCCTTTTAGAACTTGGGAAATAATTCCACCTTAATTGGAAACCACTGGAAGGTTTCAGCAGAGAATGAAGTGATCCGAGCTATGTTGTAAAAGGATTATTCTGACTGTTAAGTGGAGAACGTACCATGAGAGGGCAAAAGTGGAAGCCAGAACCTAGAACGAGGCCCAATCAGTAACGGAATGATTAGGTTGCAAATGAACCAAATACGAATAATGGCCATGTAAAACAGGTAAAGTCTTGTAATTAGAGGAAAAAATGCATTCTCTTTGTCTAAGACAATGTGTAATTACCAGAGAAACTTAAAAAATAATAATTAAAAGAAAATCAAAACACTTGTAGGACCCCTCGACGAAGTTAAAAGATCTGTGTTTGCTGCTGCTGCTGCTTTATCCCCTCCTTGGCGACTGTGCTCCTGGACAGCCTTCTCACCTCCTTTTGTTTACGTTGTCCTTATAAAATTGTATTTAATTTGCTCCAGAAGTACTTTAGACAGGTACTCTTTGAAAAGCACTCTTAGATTCTCCACCCTAAAAGTCCAGATTCTTCTCATGCCAAGTTACTACCAGAAGAAGAAGAAACTAGACACTGAGCCCCATGGAGATACAAATCTCAAGCCACAGTGCTTGTCCTAGTAATGCGATAACTGCACAGTTTAGCACGCTTCGTTTCCTACTTGTTCTGAATGCTTACCTCACTTTGAACATGTAAAATTTTTCATAACTCTCTTCGCTGAACACCCTAATATTATATGCATTCCTACTTTCCACTTTAATGGAAAGGATTATTCTCCTTGAACCCATCCAAGCCTTTTTATTATGTAAGTTCTCTGGTGTATTTAAGTGTTGGCCTTAAAAGTGTATTCAAACTGCCTGCTTTTAATTTAGATGCTTCTATCCTTGGCAGGGCTTTTATTCCCAATTCAAGCATGAGAATCACTTTGCCTTCTGTCCCTTAAGTTTTCTACTCAAATCTTTTGAATGAGAAAAACAAATCTTTAAAATGTAATGTTAGTTTTTGGAAACATAAGTTGTAGCTGTGTTCTTTTAAGTACTAAGTCATTGCTCTTTTCAGTTGAAAAGGCAAAAGGAAATCATACTCTCATATCAAATATTAGAAATGGGTGTTTGGAATTACTAGCCATTTTAAAACATTTTGAGAGAAGAATTAGGACAATTTATGAAATGAGCTATAATATTTTAATTATTATTTCTTTTATTAAAAATTTTTAGTCCTCTGGTATTTAGAACATCCAGTTCTTCCATTCAAAGTGTCTTTATATTTTATCATCCTCTAAAGCTTCATAAACTCAAGACTTTTCCTAAGCGGTGATATCCCTGCTATTAAATCTGTTCGACTGCCCACTAAACCAAACGAGAAAGTGATGGCCACAGCTGAGTTTGCCAATCAGGACTTCTGAAACATGCCTGCATCTCTGACTAGTTGCCTCATATGTACAAGGATTGCATAATGTACGTGGATAGTTATTCTTAGGATAAACATTTTCTGAGTGGAAAGTGCTATTATGTATTAGAGATTATTGACAATACATTACATTACAAAAATGTAGTGTTTTCCGTTATATCTTTGGAACAATGCTGGATTGAGAATTAGTTGTGTTTGAACTGCTTTCTCTGCAATTACTTTATTCATAATGTCCCCTGAAGAAATGGAAAGGAGTACATTTCTATCAACAGCATTAGTTTTAAATTTGAGTGATACACCAAAACATCTGGACTGTCTCAGCAGGTGTATGTCCATTAAAATTACCTTTGACTTATGTTGGATAGTTTAATTTCTAGACTCATGGCATCTATGTTATGTTCTGTAACAGTCTCTCATCATTTAGCTTCAGCTCGTTTATTTACCTAGATTCAATGATTATTGACTTTGGTTTTATTCTTGGTTGGCTAAATTTCTTTATTTTTACATCTTGTTTTCAAAAAAGTTTCATTCTGTTGTTAATCCCATGCATGTCTGAGTGAGATTTTCTGCTTTTATATTTCATCTGTATAGTTTCTTCACTTGTGAAAGTGAGATAGTGTAATATTTCCTATTTCTAAAGATTAGTGTAAGCAAATTACACAGCCACGGGTGCCTGGTCTTTAGGAGAACTGTAATTTTTCTATATTTGTTTCCTTGGTGCATCAGATAGTTGAGCACAATGCTATGATCTCTCTAATGATAAGTTGGCCTCATATATAAGAAAATAACAAATATTTCACCTCTAAACTCCAGTTCATATGGTCACTGAGTACCCAACTCTATCATCGACTTGTGGTGTTTTCTGTACTATGGACCTCATCTCCTAATCCTTAAACTAGATCACCCCCACATCTTTTCTTTCTAAACTTCTCTGATTTTATGCACACAATGTCGTTCCATCGGAGAATCACAAGAGAAGGCAAATAAATTAAGCAAGTCTCTCAGATTACTAAGAGAGACAGCACAGTGTAAATTTAGGCAAATTAATCAACTTCTATGGCTACTAGTTTCCTTCTCTATAATATGGGTATAATAATCATGTCTACCCCATGGGGTTGTTGCAGAATTAAAACCTATAAAATACTTAATATCTAGCTCCTAGGAATGTACAATAAATGCCAGTAATTATTAGTACTATATTATAATTTTATGTTTGTGGGTTTTTTTAGGCTGGAAATCAGGAACATGGTATTTATATAGGAATGTAGCATTGCTGTATACATCTGACTCTGTAGAACTTACTACCTTAAAAATTCATGATATTAGAAGACTAGCTGACAAGATGCTCCCATTTGGCTCTCTATTAGTATTCTTTCCATTGACTTCCCAATAACTTGTCTAAAAATCTTAACTCACCAAATCCCCTATTATTTTGATTCTGTGTGTTTCATCTCATCCATTTCCCCCCTGGCTTTGTAAGTCCATCCAAACCCAAGCAAAGTAGCTTATTATTCCTACCCTCGGGGTAAAGACTTCAAAAGTCTTAGCACATTATCCGTGGAACTCATTCTGCCTGCATCTTCTCTCCTTGTTTGATCATGTAGGCAGCCTCTGTTCCATCTTTCACATGTGCACATAAGCGAAACACTTTTTAAGATTTCTCTAGCTCAATAGTGGTTTTGATTTTTTTTAATGGCTTCTAGAGAGCAGTATTTGGCACACAATGTTAGAAGATACAGTCTTACAATAGAAAGTCTTCAAATTGATTTTATGTTATCTTCATTGATACTGTTTAGCAACTTCTATGAAATTGGGGCATAAAAGTGCTGTCAGTTTGTAAGTGAATGTGATAATGATTTCCTTAGTATCCTAACTGATCTTTAGCAAAAGCATTCATGTGTGAGTAGTTTATTTCTCTTCTTTCCTTATTTGCTTATCCAGTTATTATTTTTACCATTTATTCTCATAAGCACATATGGTCAAAGGTCTTCCTAAAGCTTATTTACCTGGTTGTTGTATTTGTTCTGAGCCACAGGTTATGAAAGCATGATGTAAAACAGCACATACATACGGGGTATTAAATATAAAACAAAAGATTAAATTATAATAAATTAGATAAAATTTTATCTGAATAAGCAATGCTTTCTAACTAAGTCAGACTATTTTTTTTTAAAAAAACCTTTCTCCTGGATGTAATGTTTCTGGCAAGTTGTCAAGATGTAAGTTTGAAAAAAGAAATGCATCAAAGGTCAAGTAGCTCATAAAAGCGTTACTGAAATGTCAGAAACAATTACACTGCACAGAAGAATAAACCCCCAATTAAATTAAACATCAATTTATGAAAAGTCATCTCTATGCTGTGATTTCACTTCCCTAAGTCATTGATGATTTCCAAATTTTAATATGTTACATAGAATTGTTGCATTTTAAGGGTAGATTATGCTCTAAAAGGAAAAGGAAAGTATATTTTGAAAAATACTATAGTATAAAGACTTAGGTAAAATATAAGTTCATTTATTTTACCAGCTATTGTCAAGCACCTACAAGATGCTTTTGGCTGGAGATTATCATGTTATGATGGAGAGAACATAGACTTTGGAATCCAGGAATATAGGCTTCAAATTCTGCCTCTACCACAAAATAGCTGGTGACTTTGGGCAAAGAGAAAACAATTTTGTTGGATCCTCTAATTCAAATGCTGTAAAATACAATTTAAAAAGCTATTTCCCATTTGTGTTGTCATAATGACTTTGCTTGGACATAGTAGGTATTCAAAAGTGTAATAATCAATGTATGCTAATGGATTTTGAAACAGGAAAACATGGTGAAAGAAATATGCTAGGTCATTCTACCTGGAATTTCAGTCATAGCTGGATTTAGATTGGGGAGAAGATTGAATCTCTTCAGTTCAATCTCATAGGTTTCTTGTGAATTTTTTTTTTCTGAAATTATAATTAAAAAAGCAAGGATTAAGAGAACAGGACTTATAAAGAAAAAGTTGATTACACCTCGAGGTTTTATGCATAATATTTAACAAAATATTCACTGAGTAAAGCATAAGCACTGACCAATCAGAACAGATGCCTTGATCAATTGGTTTTGATTTTAAAAATCAATATGCTTTTATCTATATAAGCTAGCACATACCAACTGAATATTAGCACCATATTTACATCAGAAAATTGTATAATATCTTTAGTCTAATCCAATTATGTTTCAATTTTAGAGAATATTTATTCTCTCCTGTAAGAGCAAAATTGCCACTAATGTGTATCTATACTTGTTTTTTGATTTTGGGTCAAATTATATTAACTGTGTATTCATATAAATCTGTGTGTGTGTGTGCACACTCTTTCAGAACAGCAGTTATATTTTATTGATTCATGATTAAATAGTCCTCCTAACACTCATCAAAATACCTTATAAACTAGATGATATTACCCCCAAATGTCCCTATTAGGATACCGCTACTATAAAACTTCATTACCGTGTCTGTTCATAGAAGACCATGAAATAAGAGTCCAGTCTGGTTTACTTATGTCTCTTTAAAATACCTAAGTAATTGCTTCAACTCAGAGCATGAGATGATCAACACAAAAGAGTTATTTGAGGTAAATTAAAATACTACAGTGGACCAGTATTATATACTTTTAATTAAATAACTATAAATAAATTCAAGTTACAAATATGACTATGAGAATTTGGTTCCCATTAACCCTTCCTTCTTTCATATTAGAGTTTAAACAGGAATGAGTAGACAGAGTAGTTCCCAAATACTAATGTATCAGAATCATTTGGGGATCTTTTAAAAATGAATAAACTTAATGTCTTCCATCCAATTGAGTATTTCTCTTATGGGACCTGTAGACAAGAATAGTTAGAAATTTCTCCCACCCCCAATCAGTTTTGAAATATGTGAGCTAGAATAATTTTTCTGTCTTGTTCAGGATCCTTATTCTCATTGTCCTTTAATTTTAACATGTGTTGACTGGTTCCTGAGTTCCCTTTTGACCCATCCCAGACCAACTCTTTCATTATCAGTAAAGATACGAACGTTTTACGGAATACTCAGCCTTGCTTCCTGCAAATATTCATTTATCATGATTGGTTTTATATGATTTTTAACAGACTTTCTATCTCAATTGCCAAGCTGGCAATGCTGTTTTTCTATCAGCTATATACGTTTTTACTAAAAACACTTATGATTATTATTCACTCTGAGATGGCCCTGTGTACCTTTTTATAAATGTTAACTGTTGGTTGAGTGGGCTGGGAGTTCCTAACACATTTGTGGCTCCCAATGAAGAAGAGAACAGCTCTCAGACTGAGTAATAGAACACTTACCCTATCGCTGAAATTTTGTTTTCCCTAAGATTCTTATCCTGTGATTTGCCAGTGGACATTCTACTATAACTATAAAGGGTCAGAGTGCGATTTACTCAGCTGCAGCCCTTACCCTCCTCTTTGTGGTACAAACTTTTCCATGTTTCTAGACGGGGGTCATCAGAGGACAGAGTGGGAGATCTTGGAAAAGTTTCATGATGATGATTAATTCTTGGAATTAGTTTCTACTTCAAAGCCTTCCCACATAGATGAAGCTCCTACATTTATATTGTTCTCTTTTTCTCGCTTCCAATCACTTAGCTGCTATTCCCTCAAAATACTGTCCAGGTTTCACTGCCTTAAAAATGTTTTCCTTTATGAACTGTGCCATCTCTATCAATCTAGTCTCCGTCAGTGAGCCCAAATTTTACACTCTGTTTATTGGTGCATGCTTTTATGTGATAAACATAATAATTTTAAGTCATTTGCACTTCTCACTAATCATGGAAAGATTCCAAAGTCAAATATAGGTTTATTTAAATTGTTTTGTAATTTTCCCATTACTCAGTAGACTTGTTTGCACATTGCAATCTTGTAGTAACTATCTGTGGAATATGTGGAATAACTGTACTTTCTTTTTATTTTTATGAATATGAACAAGATCCCCAAAAGTAGAAGTACAGAAAGAGAGGCAGTAGTAATTATTGTAAGTAAGAATATTTAGAAATGGAAATTCATTTTTAACCTAGCCCTAGTGGGTTGAAAAAGACAAAGTCATCCTTTTCCAGGCTATGAGGTCCACTGAGCCTTCTTGTTGCAACTGTACTCGGAGCATGGAAAACGGACTCCCCAGACAAGGTATGTCAAGTAAGGGCAGATGGTGAAATGTCTTAAAACACAGCAGACATGAATGCATGCTTGATCAGGAGAACTACAGGGAGTGATTAGAGGGTGTAATGTAGTCACAGCAGTGTGGCTGGCAAGCTATTTGGTTGATAATTCGCAGGACAGATTGGAAGTGTAAGAATCCATCAGGGAATGTGAGGTAACCAAGACTTAACAGAAAAAAAAAAAGAAAGAAAGAAAGAAAGAAAAACTCACTCCAAGGGCTCTTAGCCACAAGGAGCCCTGCAGGATTTCATGAGGGACTGATGGGATTAGAACCTGCAAGATGCCTTAGCATGGTGGAGGGTGAAGCTGTAGATATCAGTGTAGGAGTTGAGTTGTATTTTATCACAGAGTAAATATAATGCTATTGAAGTACTTGATGCAGAACCATCTATTTACATAAGCTCTTAAAGTTAAATTAATTAAGCCAATAGGTTATAATAAATGCGACTATTTTGGTGATTGTATTGATTAACTCTTCAACATAACTATAATATTTAATTTCTCTCATTTAGTACTATAATGCAGCTCAGGGTCACCACATCCTAGCAGTTCCAGGAGAAGCTTGTTTTTCTTCCTGTCTGGAAGATGCCTGTGAAACCTTGATGACTGAAAGTAGTTGTGTACAGCTGTTTAACTTAAAATTTTTAAAAGTCCATGGAAATTATTTTGCCCACAGAAAGGGGACTAGAGAAGCATCACAGAATGCCACATGTCATCGTACTTCTGCTGATCACTGTGAGCTAAATATTCTGCAGTATAACTTTCAATCCAAAAAATTGTTTGTTTCTTTTTGAGACAGAGTCTCACTTTGTCACCCCAGGTAGAGTGCAGTGGAGTCATCGTAGCTCACTGCAACCTCAAACTCCTGGGCTGAAGCGATCCTCCTGCTTCAACCTCCTGAGTAGTTCGGACTACAGGCATATACACCACAACATCCTGCTAATTTTTTCTCTTTTTAGTAGAGACGGGGTTTCTCTCTTGCTCAGGCTGGTCTCAAACTCCTGAGCGCAAGCAATTCTTCAGCGTCGGCCTCCCAGAGTGCTAGGATTACAGGTGTGAGCTACGGCACCCAGCCTCCATCAAAATTTTTGATTGAGGCCCAAGGATATTTACGACACAACTCTAAGTAACTTTTAGAAATATGGTCTATATCATTTAATGATCATAATTACACAAATTACTTTTCCTGTGATTTCTGTATTTCCTCACAACCTAAGTACTTAAACAAAAAGAAAACTGTGAGATTACTGAATGCTTCAGATTATGCTCTGAGTCCAGTCTGGTATTTGCCAGTAACATTCTATAAGTCTACTGATAAGCAAAATTTAAAAAAATAATTAAGCACAACAATCAAGTTAATTGGAACATGATGGGTTTTAGGATGGAGCAAGCAGATCCATTCCCGTAGTGGTATGAGAGAGCTGGTCAACTCCTCCAAGGACAGGGGGTGCTGAAAGCAGGCATGGCGCTGTTATATTGGACAACATTTTTCAACTATGTGCTAGACACTGTGCTAGGAAATTCATTTAAAAATTTCTTACTTTATGGCATAACAATACCATAAAATAAGTAGTATTTTTAGGTTCCATTTGAGGATTATGTAACTAAACCTTAGGATAGTTAAATAATCTGCTCAAGGACACATACTTGGTAAACTGTAGAGTTTGACTTCTAGTTAATACAAAAATAAATTTGGAGGATATGAAAATTAACATTGTTGGTAATGTCAAGCTCAAAAAAAGAGGAATGAAGTCACAAGAAAGAACTATTCAAAAATGAAAATATGAAATAAACAAATCTGGGGAAAGAAAAGTGAATAAAGCTTTGTTGAGATCTCAAATAATGCCAGAGATAAAGTTATTATTTGATTTTTTTGGAGTTTCTAGGGTACTTTCAGGTCACTTTTTAATCACTGAAAGTAAACAAAGCAAGATAATCTTGAACTTTCATGAAGACAAAAAAATGTACAATAGGAAAGAGTGTAAAAGTGAAGTACTAATTTTAAATAATTAAATGAAGTTAAGAAAACATTTCTTATACCTTTATTTCAAAATCTGTGTGCTTTCATTTATACCCATAGCACATTGCACCCCTAGAGAACATGCATAAAAAATGTACCATGGATTCTCAGTCCTGTTCCAAAGATCAATGCTTCTGTTCTTGTGCCAATACTAAACTGATTTGATTATTATTGCTTTATAGTACAACTTGAAGTCAGGAAGACTAATGCCTCCCAGTTTGTTCTTTTTGCTTAAGATTGCATTGGCTATACGAGGCCTTTCTGGTTCCATACAAAGTAAAGAATTATTTTTTCTAGTTCTGTAAAGAATGAAGGTGGTATTTTGATGAGGACTGAAGTTTTTCCCCATTTAGTATGATGTTGGCCGTAGGTTTGTCATAAATGGATGTGATAATTTTAAGGAATGAGCCACCTATACCAATTTTGTTTAGAGTCTTTATCATAAAGCCATATTGGACTTTATCAAATGCTTTTTCTGCATCTAATGAGAGAATCATATGGATGTTTTTGAAGTGCATAGGAGGTTTGGTCATGGCAAGTAGACCAAGGCATATAACTACCTTAGCTTCACACCCTTAAAACTGTAGTGTGAGGAAAAGCAAATCCCATTCGAGAGAGATGAAAGGTCATGTCCTCAGAGAACACTCTGGTTATAGTTAGCTTGATAATGAATGTGCCATTAGGGGAGATTAGGATCACTCAAGTTGAGATTACCTGAGGATGCATTCTGAGTTACAGAAAGACAGAGAAAGGTTTGGAAAGATGGGCATTTGGAGACTGGCTCCAGTGAGAGAGCCAGTCAGTAGAGCTGTACTGAAATGAAGATTTGTCTGGATATTGTTAGATAACCTGGAATACCTAACTAGATGCCAGTGGTTCTCCATATGATGGTTTAACAGCAGGAAATGTTATACAGTGCAATTAGAGATTGTAGAAAATTATTTGGATAAAAAAGGAGGCTTAAAGACTTAATCACAGGGGAAAAAATATACTGTTTTCAAGTGTCTTGGGCACAGTATGGATTACACATTTAATTGGGATTGCAAATGGTAGTTTGCCCTCTTGAGAACTACTGTATTTATAAAATGCTTTCTTTTTAATACTTTTTCTTTTCTTTCATTCTCTTCCTGTCTTTCTCCGTGCTTATTTTCCCTTGGTAGTAAATTAGCCTCCTGGAGAATGCATAGAGATCAATGTGTTTCCTTAGCGTGGAAGGCAGGGCTTGATACAGATCCACTAGAAATCCTAAGGGTTATAAACATATCAGGAAGGATAGAAACTGCTCTCCCTGTGGCCTTTTTTTTTTTTTTGGTTAAAAAATAAAAAGCACAATTTATGAGAAGCCGTAATAACCAAGTGTGAAAAAGGATGCCTAGGATAGGGAGCAGCGAATTTTATCGCTGTATGTAGAAGCACACTAGGAGAAATTGTCTCTAAATAAATCAGAGGTTGCTTTTTGTAGTTACATTTACTCATACAATAATTCATCAGAGAATTTAGGTTCCATAACTCCAAATAGGTATGCCATCTGTTTTATAGGAGCATTTTGATACCTCAGACACAGATCCAGAATCTGTAAACACAAAGTAGGAATGTGTACATTCATTTAGAATATTAGATACTTGTAAAGTATTAGGTTAATCTTATAAATTGTTACTATTTATAAACTTAATTTGGTAGAGTAACGGATGAAGTCTATTCCTCAGTTAACTTCTTTAAAGATTCCTGTTTATTTAGCCAAAGAACGTTTATTGAGTTCTACTAATACCTAACCTAAAAAATATATGCTTTTATAGTGGGATGTTTTCTTCATACTCTTTTCTCGTATTATTAAGTAATGCAAAGTATTAGTCAAATGCCAGTTAATAAAAGTACTGGGCTAGGCATGAGATATTGCAGTGTGTGCCTTCATGTGCTCAAATTCTTGTAGGGGAGAAGAAAAAAAATCCAGCTAACAGTTATTGAGTCTTTATACCAGGCACTCATCTCATTTAATCTTTATGAGTAAAGATTATTATTATCATTCCCATTTACATATAAAGCTAGAATATTCTGAAGGAGTCTATCAAAATTTTAGAATGTGTGCTTGTGCTTGATTTTATGCAATTCAGGCAGATACCATGAAGCCTCTCAGGAATTCCCTACTTATCCAATACAATGCAGTTGTGGAATAAATGCAACTGGAAATTTTGTGGAATTCATAGGCTGTTTCATCAATTTTCATTACAGCAAGCATAATGATCACTAATTAGTGTCAGTAAAACATATGGCCAGAAATATTCTGAATTATTTCACAATTGAATACATGATATAAATACACATTGTGAATATTTCCTCCAAAATTTATGCTTTTTTGCTTTACTCTGAAGCACTCTGGATTCACATTTTACTTAAAGTAATGATCTTCTGTGCTAACCACGTAGCAAAACTATTTCCCATTCTCAAAAACACTTTTCTTTTCCAAAGGAATTGAGGTAGCTGCCCCAGGAGTGAGAAATCTGGCTATATCCAGTTTTATATTATAATGTGGAATTCAAGTCACATCAGCAGTTTTGACATTTGGCTTCTCCAGTGTCCAGCACTGTGATAAATGCATTGCCTCAGCCACCGAGACATTCAGGAAGGCTTAAAAGCAATCTATTTTTCTAACTGACATTTTACTTTTTTGGATAGTTTGGAGCAACTAATGGACAGAGATGAATTTATTATTTTATGAACTGTCTTTAATAAACCTTCTTAAAAAATTACCAATAATGGGCTCAAGCTTAATCCAGGATAATTGCTAGGAAACAACCTAAGTGACCATCAATCTTAGATCTTTTCTTGTGCACCCTTCCCTTTGCTGTCCAAACCTTATTCTAAAATGATGTGTCACGTGGCAGACATTGAA
>CAUYRT010076578.1:0-60302 GCA_963574885.1 Lepilemur ruficaudatus
TGAGAATCCCTTCTGCTTCACCGAATAATCAATAGGTAGCAGTCACAGGAGGCACTTATCAGACAATAAGACAAAAAAACCATAATGAGCTACAGTGGCTTTCCAGCAGGTATGTGGCTAGAGATAGTATTCTGGTTGCAATGAGCTCCTTAATGCTAGACTGATGGGTTACATCTTTGTGGGACTCCGATATTGGGCTGTATCTATGTGAGACTCTGCTTCTCTTTCTGCGGTATTTCTACATTCATTCCCCTCTTCTCAGTACCAAACAACTTTTTCGTTTCTTTCTTTCTTTCTTTCTTTTTTTTTTTTTTTTTACATTTTGCCCTATTTTATTTCTTTCTTTAAATTCCAAAGTATTATGGGGATACAAATGTTTTTGGTTACAGGGACCACTTTTGTAATGCTCGAGTCAAGGTTAAAAGTGCTCCCATCACCCAGATAGTGTTCGTGTATCCATCCCCTCTTCCCCCTCCCCATGCTTGATTTCCTTTGAGATTTACTTCCCTCTGTGCACTTGTGTGCTCATCAGTTAGTTCCAGTTTAATAGTGAGTACATATGGTTTGTTTTTCAATTCTTTAGATACCTCACTTAGGATAATGGTCTCTAATTCCATCCAAATTGTCCCAAAAGGCATTAATTCATTCTTTTATATGGCAAGAGATTTATCAATTTTTCTTATCTTTTCAAAGAAACAATGTTTTATTTCGTTAATCTTCTGTATAATTTTCTTGTTTTGATTTCTTTAAATTCTGCTCTGACCTTAGTTATTTCTTTCTTTTTTTTCTGCTGGCTTTGTCTTGGTTTGCCTACATCAAAAAGACAGAAAGATCACAAATTAACAGTCTAATGACATGTCTCAAAGAACTAGAAAACGAAGAGAATACTAGCCTTTTCTAAAGTTAATTTATTTTAATCTTCCCCCACTGCTCAGTTGGCATGACCGAGATTGGGCTAATTCTGTTCTGTGTCTCTAGCAAGTGAACAGTAACTATTAATATAATATCGGGTTTCCTGACTTTCCTGACTTGATGCAGTTTTATTCCATTGCCCCTTAGAATGATATGATTGATCTACTTTCAAAGTAGTCTTACTATGTATCAAATGTTATAGTCTCCTCTTGAATAAGCACTTATATCTACATGAATTCTCATTTTTTTTTTTTTGAGACAGTGTCATCGTAGCTCACTGAAACCTCAAACTCCTGGCTCAAGTGATTCTCCTGCCTCAGCCTCCTGAGTCGCTGGAAGTATAGGTACACACCACCACGCTCAGCTAATTTTTCTATTTTTTGTAGAGACAGGGTCTCACTATGGTGCTCAGGTTTCTCTTTAACTCCTGGCCTCAAGCAATCCTCTTGCCTTGGCCTCCCAAACTGCTAGGATTACAGACAAGTGACACCACAATGAGCCTGAATTTCCTATTTCTTTTGAAAAACCTATCTTCTGTTAAAATAATCCCAAGAAAGGGACGTTAATCCAGACATCCTGGAGAATCCTCCAATAACCAGATAAGTATATCTATGATATTTTGGTCTAGTGGGGTTGATCTGCTAAATTCCAATTTGGTACCAAGAGTATAAGCAGATCTTCAGTTGATAAATATTAGGCTACATGCTAAAATAGTTATCTAAATCCAGTAGATTTCATGCGGTATTCCATGCAATGAAAATAATATCTTTTTAAAATACAGCCATTACCATAAAGATCTTTATTGCTGTTTAAAAAATGTTATATGTTTCATGAAAGGTAAAAATAACATTTTTTAGACTAGGAAAGAAAAAAAATCTGTATGTATATGTATGCATATCAGAGGTAAGGCCAGGCTTCTATCTTGGTCTTTCCAAACTAATATCACTGAGATCCCTAGGTATATGACAGTACTCTGGGTTTTCTTTTTCTTTCTTTTTTTTTTTTTTGGTACTTAGGTATTTTTCTAGTAAGGTGGAAATTATTTGGTTAAACATTTGCCCCTTTCCATCTCTCCCAGTTGTTTGATAGAAGTATAAGCACTGTAGTCATGCAAACTGTTTCAATTCTCATTCCACAACCTTCCAAGTTTGTGACTTCAGTGTTTTCACTCTTAAATGAGGGGTGTAATGTTATTTTAAATAGTAAGTAAAATATGCATGCAAACAGCTTAGTAGAGTAAGTGGTAAGTGCCTAATAAATATAAGCTAGCATTATTCTATATATTTCTTGGCAGAGGTAAACACTTTTGGAGTTTTGAACTTCAAGATAGATGTTCAGTGAATCTTAGTGGACTTTTTCTGAAATTATTGACAATTAGGAGAATTGCCCTCTCAAAGACATCTTTTTTGAGAAATAGATATATAAATGAGAGGACATTCTTCCCAAGCTACAAACAGCACTAAGATGTGCCGAAATTTTAGCACACAGAATGTGAGATCTGGGATTATTTTTTTATATCTCTATAATGGTGACTAGTGTCATAGATACCATTGTATTTACACCCTACATATTCCTCCTTAAAATAGATATTTTGGATGCTGCAGAATAGAATATTTTTGTGTCTCTAACCTTGCCAGAACTCTTTCAGCATCTGTTTTTTTCCCTATATTTGGACTATGATTTTCAAGGGCTGAGAAACATGAAATGGAGTGAATGGTGGTAAGTTCTGCTGGTGAACTTTTATTGTCTGGGTATTTATTGAAATTTTCTTGGGTGTTTTAAAGAAAAGTATTCACTCCATTTCTTATCAACCAATAATGACATTCTATTGTATCTATCTTATATTTTAAAAAACATGGACACAAATTTTGAGACACTAGCTGGGTGAGGATAGTTTCATGCAAAACAATAGTAATATAAAATAGAGCTACTAAATTGAATATGTGGACTACCTGAGCCCTTACTAAATTTAAGTTGTTCTGTGAATATTTTGTTGCCTTTAAGAATCTCAAGAATGATAAACTCTTATGCCTGTGTTTGAGAAATAGAACCAAAAATATAAGCAGAGCCTTAGATACATATATAATAAACATATATATATCAGTTATTAAAATCTTAAAGATCTTACTGTTCTAAGATCTTTATAAATATTTGCTCATTCATTTTTCATAAATTATAAGGTAGGAATCATTTTTATCCCAGCTTTTTGGTTAAGCAACTATGGCACAGTCAAGGTACTTTGTGGTCAAATCTTTAGAAAACAAGTCTTTGTTCATATTTTTCATGCTGTACCTTTCTTAATCCATATAGCAGATCTCTTTCATTCAGCCATTTACTTCAAGGACTAAATTCGTACAAATTTGTTGAACAGAGACTGTTCCTTGGACATATTCCACTTCCCTGTCCATTCATTCTCTCTATTATTCATTCTCTTTTTCAACACATATTAATTGATTATATATTATATATCAGGCATTGTATTAGTCCTAGGGATACAGAGAACACCCCTCAGCAAACTACCCTGCTTGTTTGCTTTCTATCTTTTTATTTTTTTCTTTTCTTAGTTTTAAAAACTTATTAAAATATGACTATATATAAAAATATGCAGAGTATAGAGAGTAAAAATAAAAGCCCATGTATCTAACACCAAATTTAATAAGCAAAAAAATTTTCACAAATCTTAAATCTTCCTCTTTCTCCAGGAGGTGAATACTTCTTTAATTATTCCATAGTTTTTTCTATAGGTGTACTGTATTTTTAAGTTTACCTAAATAATGTTATTTTTAGGTTTGATTATTTGTAAATATTTCATAAATTTAATTATTTTATATTTATTATTCTATAACTTCTAAAATTTTTTGTGTTTGAAACCACATTTTTGTTGTTGCAGATAACATTTGTCCACTTTCATTTTTATATAGTACTGTACTCTAAGAAGAAATAATTTATACATTCTATTTTGCTTGACATTTGGATTGTTACCAAAGTTTTTCTGTTATAAATTTGCTACACAAGAACACTTTTGTAGTTTTCTTAAAGATGAATGTGGGATTCAAATGACTAAGTTGTAAAGTATGCACATTTTCCATTTTACATCCCAAAGGATTTTTATCAATTTATACTCACATTAGTGTATATAGTAGTTCGTGTGTGTGTGTGTCAATATATATACCAAGGTCCTATCAAGAAATAAATGGAACACTCAAATTGAGTGATTTGAGAAGAGTTTAATTAAGGAATTATTTACACTGTGTAGGGTATTAGAGAAATGAACAAGGGATAATGAACTACTCTATGGTTAGCAACAGCAGGAGACTATTGCCATCCCTACCCCTGAAGAAGAAAAAGGAGAGATCCCTGGAACTTGAAGTGAGTTGCTATATGGAAAGGGTCTTTTAATGTGAGTCATGGCTTTGAGCTTAAGTAGGGGGACCCAAACAACTTAGAATGACCTGGCAAGGAAGCAGCCTGGGGAAGAAGTACTCTGTAATCACTCCTCTTCTGCTCTCCAGTCTCATACTTGCAATTCTCAATGGCTGATACCAATCAGAAGTTAAAGGGCATGGGAGCACATCGATGTTGTTACACGTTATCCTCCCAGGCACAGGTCTGCCTCTCAGGCTACACAGATTAGCTACCAGTAACATTGAGAAGTGAGTACATTTGATATTCTTAGCTACACTTGATAGCTTCAGACATTTTAATTTGTGTTAACCTGGTGGGTGTGAAATAGTCCCTGATAACTAACAGCATAGAATATGTTTTCATGTATTTATCAAGCATTCATATTTCTTCTTTAAAATTACTATTTGTGACTTTTGTTCATTTTTAATGGGATGCTTGTGTCTCTTCTTATTAATTTATAGGAAGTTATTGATATAGTCTGTATAATAATCCTTTGTTGACATTAGGGTTGGAAATGCCTTCTCTCAGTGTGTGGCTTGAGTTTTCACTTTTATTTTAAGTTTCTTTGAAGAGGAAAAATAAGTTTTATGTTTAAAGGGGTGGAATTTATCATTTTTCATGGTTGTTGTACTTGAAGTAGTAAAGAATTTAGAAATTTAGAAATTTAGAAATTCCCTACTTCAAGATAATAGATGAACTTTACTTGGTTTTAAAAGAGTCAGATAATAGCTTCCACATTCAACACTTTAACCCACCTATAATCTGTTTTTTCCACTTAAATTTCATTTGTCCATGTAAATTTTAATAACAAGTTGTCTCACTACTACTAATGAACTAGTCCTGCTTATCTACATTGCTGGATTTTCTATAGATTGGGTTTGCAGCTATGCCTCAATGTGGTCTGAGTTGTCAGTTCTCTCCCACTCATCTATTGGTTCCTCCATGAATCAATAAGATGTTTTCTTAATTACTGCAACTTTATCATAGGACAATAATATCTGGAAGGGAAAATTCCCCCATCTTGTTCTTATTCTTTAGAAATGTCTTAGCTCTTTTGGACCTTTTGTTTTATCCCTTTAGCATTCACTTGTCAAATTTTCTGGAAAACCCTACTGTTATTTTGTTCATAACTGAATCAAATCTATAAGTCCATTTGGAGAGATTTGATCATTATAACCATAATTTATTTAGAAATATTTTAGTATTTTCAATAGCTATAAATTTCTACACAAGAATTTTGCATATTCTGGTAGGTTTATTCTTATATACCTTATTTTCTGTGGCTATTGTAAATATTCTCTATTTTATTGCAGTTTCTGTTTGTTGCAGGGGTGCAGAATTTAATTAACCTCTGTAAATAGATCTTATATTCCACAACCCCGGTAAAATCTTCTTAATTCTAAGACTTTGATTGCTGATTCTTTTAGATTTTCAATGCATGTAATCTATTCTTTGTAAATAATGATAGCTCCATTTATTCCTTTTTAATTTTGATATCTTCCCTAAATTCTTCTTCAATCATTGTACAGGCTAGTAGAATGGCCAATAATAGTAATTAAAATGAGTATTGTGTTTTGCTCCTAATTTTAAAGAGAATCATAGTAATACTGTACTATTAAGAGCAATGTTCGCTGTAAATATTCTTTTATAAGTTAAAGATGCTTAACTTTTATTACTAGTTTAAACTTTATTTGAGCAAGGTTGTTCTCTTCTGGATGGGTTTCTACAAATATCCAGTTCCATACTCCTGGAAAAAGAATTAACATTAAGAATTAAGTATTAAGATTGTTTTGCCACTAGCATTATTGAACAGTTGTAAAGTAACAATTCCAGTTCAGAATTAATTTCCACTCTGAATGATGGCACTGATAATTTTGTCTTTTTTATCCTCAAGATTTCTACAAATACTTTCCCACATGTAGAGATTCAGAGTTAAATAATCTTATTTTTAGAAAACTAATTCTTTGATTCACTCAAAATATCAAATTATTACTTACCAGTGTTTAACACTAGGGAGGAAGTCTTTTTGTCAAATTCTTAGTCTGACTTTGTTCTATAAATGGAATGCAGTTGCTACTATTTCACAACTGTTACATTCTCCCTTCAAGAAAGATGTGTGTAGAATATTATGATTATTTATATTGAACTTGATTTGTTCTTGGATCTTGAGTTCATTTCAAAGAACTAGTTGTAGTCTCAGCATGCTCCTGTGATTATTGACTTTGTCTTTTTTTGGTAATTAACTCACATCTTAAAATATGTGTAAGTACCAAAACAAAAAATAATAATAATAATAATAATAATAATAATAAAATACCCAAGAACATATCTAACAATGTAACTGCATGACATCTACACTGAAATCTATAAAATATTGTTAAAATAAATTAAAAATATAAATAAATGAAGGATATGTCATGTTCATACATTGGAAGAGTCAATATTTTGCAATGTCAATTTTACCCAGATTGATCCATTCATTTAATGCAGTGCTAATCAAAATGCCAGAAGGTGACTTTTTTCTTTTTTGCAGAAGTTGACACATAGATTGTAAAATTCATATTGGAAATACAAAAGCCTAGAATTGCCAAAACAATTGTGAAGAAAAGAAACAAAGCTAAAAAATACACCTACATTACCAGATATTAAGACCCACTATAAGTCTATAGCAATTTTAAAAAGTGGTATTTATGCAAGGATAAATAAACTAATCAGTGAAACATAATAGAAAGCCCAGAAACAGACCCATACATTTACTCTTGCCACTCTTACCTGATTTATGAAAGATATGACACACAATATTATGGGGGAAGATTATACTTTTCAATAAATGGCATTGAGTCAATTGAAAATCCTACCTGAACACTATATAAAAATTAACTTTGAGTGGATTTCAGATCTAACATGAAATATTATACAGTAAAGTTTTAGAGAAAAACATAGGAAAAAGACTTTCTGACTTTAGAGTAGGCACAGATTTCTTAAACAGGACAAAAAAATAAAAATCCATAGAAAAGAAAAAATTAAAAATTGAATCAAAACTAAAAACTTGTGTCCATAAAAAGATACAACCAAGAGAGTGAAAGGGCAAAAAAAGAATGAGAGAAAATATTCACAGTACTTATATCCAACAGAGGACTCACATCTGAATAGATATGCATATATAAGTAAGTACATATTTTTCTATCTATCTATAGTTTCTCTGAACCAATAAACAAAAGAGAGACACCTCACTCAAAAATGGGCAAAAGTCTTGAACAGATATTGCATAAAAGAGAACATCAAATGGTTAACAACTATAAGAATTTCTTAAGGAAGTATAGATTAAACCACTATTAGATGTCACTGTACACCTACTAAATTCTATAAATTTAATAACAGTTAAAAAATCACCAAATTGGTATTAACTGATCAACACTTCAGTGCACATGTAGTAATAACATTCATTGGGTGTTGGCCAGTTGGGAGGGGGAGGTGGGGTTGGATATATACACACCTAATGGGTGCGGTGCGCACCATCTGGAGTATGGACACACTTGAAGCTCTGACTCAGGTGAGGCAAAGGCATTATATGTAACCTAAACATTTGTACCCCTGTAATATGCTGAAATAAAAAAATTAAAAAAAAAACACCAAGTAGTGACAAGGGCATAGAGTAATTAGAAATTTTATACATTGCTGATGTAAGTGACACTGGTAAACTACCTTGGAAAATTATTTTACAGCACCTATTCAACTCGAACATATGCAAAACATTAACATTATGCAGAAATATCACACCTAACGTGGACAACAACAACAATAAAAACGACAAGACGTCAAATACAAAGAAACGCATCCTGCATTTTTTCATGCATATAAAGTAGAAAAACAGTTAAAAATAATCTATGTTTGTTAGAGGTCAGGGTGGTGGTTATACAGTGGAAGTGATTAGGAAGGTACAAAAAGTAAATTTCTTCAGTACTGGTAATGTTCTGTTTCTCAACATATTTGGTTTGACTTTTGTGTTAAATTTATCAAAATTCTCCAAATTGTACATTTACAACATATGTGCTTTCCATTATATATATTATGCTTTATTAATATATTATTAATATTATTAATGTGTATTTATTAAGCACATACAACATATGTGCTTTCCATTATATATATTATGCTTATTATATTATTTTGGCCACGGTTTATGGTGCAGAATTTGGGACATTGATTACCCAATATTCTTAGTTGAGGGAAAACCTACCAATGTTTTCTGAGGGAATTGTCAACCACATCTGCAGTAAGCCTCTTGAGGAAAGGGGCTATATCTTACTGGCTTACTCACGACTCATTACTGTGTTTGTCAGAGTCCACATGTAATGAACATTGAATAAAATAAATAACATAGGTAGGACATGTACTTAGGCTTTTACTTAAGTGCATTTCTTCATTGCTAAAGCCAATTTTTATTCTTGTCTTGGATGATTATCAATATATGAGGTTGTGTCCTCCACAGACTTTATAGCCTCACTCTACTAGTTAGTGTAAAACTAGCTTATCTAACCAATAGTCCCAGATATCTACACAAAAGAAGTTTATTTCTTGGCTACCTCACAGTTATAACCAGTGGCACATAGGATCACTGCACTCATTTGCATTTCAGCCAATTAGAAGATAAATAAAGCACATAGGAATATGCTTGCTTAGAAGCTCCTTGTGGACCAGGCTTGGAAGCGGAAGACCTTACTTTCATCCCAGTCCATTATTTATAACTGAGCCAAGTGGCTACTGCAAGGGAGGCCAAGAGTGCAGTCAGCTTGTGTACCCAGAAAGTTGAAGAGCATATCGTCTTCAGGGACTATCTAGTAGCTCCTACAACACAACTAATTTTCAAAATATTTTAAATTTTACTATTGAATAAATTCAGATAATCTAAAAACTGTGTGCTTGTACAGTATAATCTTAATCCATCGTAGAGTTATTTTATAGAATTGCACTTTGCTATTTTGTCATCTTCTTTTACTGAAGATTATTACAAGAAACCACTGAGGAGAATTCACCATTTTACCTGCTGCAGGAATATCGGGAAATAGGTTCTGCACAATTTTACACACATCTTCTCTACGACTCTCTATTTGAAAAATTTTTCTCAGATTTCAGCAACAGGGAAAGATAAATTGTTCCTGAGTATGTGGCTTAGTTTTATGTCACATATTTTGTGCATCATAGGACTGTTTTTTTTTTCTTTCTCGGTCATGTCTCTAAGGAATTTTATATTAAAGCTTTGACCTTTTTCTAGCCAATTTACAGAATTCCCTTTCATTCTTTGTTATGTACTAACTTTATTCTTGTTTCCATTTTATTTTAAAAATTTATTCCCACTTTGCAATATAGCATAATATTTTAAAAACATAGAGGTGCATTCTTGGGCAAATAACACCCTTTAGCTTTGTTAGTAATATATATTAGTAAAATGTGGATATTAATAAGGGGAGTATGGACTTTGAATTAGAGAGAAAGCTATACTGGAGGAAAGAAAGCCTTTAAGAGATGCTACGATAGTCAGAGGGAGATGATAGTATCCTGGGGTTGGGTTGTGAAAGTAGAAATGGAAAAAAGAGATTTCATTTCAGGTGTCATTAAGAGGCTGACTGTAATAGATAGAACATGAAAAAGAAGCCAAGGGTAATACTTAGGTCTCTCACTTGAACATCTGAGTGAATGAAAGAATGATTTACACTGGTAGAGGAGCAGGTTTTATGTGTAGAAGTCTGGTGATTTCAAATGTGACACTAAGGTAGAAACATCAGATAAATATCTATTTTACTGACTTTTAGGACACATCTTTGTCATTTTTGCATTTTTTTCATTGGACTGCATCTTAATCAATGGCATTTTAGGATTACAGTTGCTCAAGCAGCAGTTTTGGTGTGATTGTCGTTTCTGGTTTATTGACACAGATTTTATTCCTACTGCCATGGCTAGACATCTGCAATCCCTCAATGTTTCAGCTAACAAACTATGTAAGGGCCATTTGTGAAAGGACTATGAGTTCTGATCATTGTCTTAGGAACTGTTTAATGACATCTTGTAAATTCAAGGAGGTGTCAGCATCAAACCTTGCAGAATGGTATCAGAAGTTTGGAAAAATATTTCTGAGACAACACTGGAGTACTTATAAAAATGCTGCATTACCAATACTTTTGATAGTGCAGAAAACAATATCATGTGGAAAAACTCGGACACTGGAAAGTCTGAGTAAAATATTTTCAGAAGTGCCTGAATATAAAGAAATTTTAGGAATCCTTAATTAACTTCACTAAGAATTTTTAAATACATGCTCAACTTTGATATATAATTAAACACTTATATATTATTTCTAAAATGTGTTTTATATTTATAATATAAATTTATATTTATGTTTATAATAAATTTATATTTACAATAAATATTGAGAAATTGCTGGTATAGTTTTTTGGCAGATTTTTAAATTTAGTGATGGACAAAATAACAGTGCATTTTAAACTAGATACAATTTTGGATTCAAAGAAATATATGAGTGCAAATCTCATCAGAGTTCAGTTAGGCCAGGGGTTAGATGCGTATAAATAGTCATTTAAATAGAGGAAACAGAGGACATCAAGTAGAGCCTTGAGAAACTACTTAAGGTAGTTCTACTACTCAAGAATGCCTCCAGTAGAGACATTTAAGGGATAGATAAGAAAAACAAAGTGCACATAAAATAGACTGTAAAGAGATGATCAGAGAAATCTATAGAAATTAGGACAGCCATGGAGGCCAGAGAAAGGGAGGAAGTCATCAAAAATGTCAAATGTTCCTGAAAGTTAAGAAGGATAATGATGAAAGAAATTTGATTGAAATATATAAAAAAACTCATTAGACATGAAATTAAGAAACAAAAAGTACTATATCCTAGATTGATCATTAACTTATACATTAAAGTCACCCAGGGTAATGATGGAGTTTGGAGTGGAAAGGATGATTATGTTATGTATGAATGACTTCAGAATTGATAAGGATGGATTATGACTTCAATGGTGGTGTTTATGAGGAACCAGATACTCCTCTGGAATTGGTAGTGAGGAAGTACCAACTCTAGACTCTGGATATGTATATTATTCTTTAATAATTTATCCTACAATTTTATTGATGATACAATTCATTGTGCATATGTGTGTGTCATACGTATATAGAGATTAGTGTTGTTATAGTCAATATGTTCCAGTTTTTTTGTGAACATATTGCTTCATATATATACAAAATGAGTGGCTTATCACAACTTTTTCCTGAGAGATACATTATAATGACAAGAAATGAAGTGACCACAACTAGAAGTATTTCACTCATGAGTTTGAAATGTGGGCAACTTAGAGTACAATCATGCATCACTTAACAACAGGGGTACATTGAGAAATGTATCATTTAGGCAATTTCATCATTGTACAAACGTCACAGAGTGTACTCACACAAACCTGAATGGTATAGTCTGCTACATACCTAAGGCATATGGTAGAGCCTATTGCTCCTAGGCTAAAAACATGTACAGCATGTTACTGCACTGAATAATAATGCAGGCAATTATAGCACAATGGTAACTATTTCTTTATCTAAACATGAAAAGGGTACAGTAAAAAGATGATATGTAATTTTATGAGCCCACTGGTGTATAGTGGTCCATTGTAGACTGAAAAATCATTATGAACTTGTGATTGTATATATATTTTACTTCTTTCAAATATTTTCTAAAGCTATTTTCTAATAATTACATTACTTTAGGTTGTTTAAAGTTGAATTCCTGCATTTTATGGGAATTTATTTTGTATAAATGAAAATAAAAAAATTCATGTATTCCTATTTATATTTATTATTTACAGCAGATTTACTTTCCAAATGATTTCCCAATATTCTGTCACAGAACATATGTGTGTGTGTGTGGGCACACCAGAACATGCATATATAATTCCACATGTCAATATTGACTCTCTATTGGAAAAACTCCCAACACTCAAATGATGTGAGTTATTTGCAGTTTTGATTACTCATGCATTATTTTCCTCTACTGGCATGAATTATATGAGTAGTACTTATCTAGAGTTTTCATTCCTTTAAGATTTCAATATTCAAATAGTTGCCTATTGCCTAAGCAATTGATTTATTCTAATTTTATGCAATGTAGCATAAAAATCGGGATTTTTTCCTGCTTGTTTTCTATATGTTTGTGTTGTTATTTCAATAGCTTTATGAAAGATTTGCCTTGTTGAGGTTTAAATATTGGGAGTGGTGATGGTGGTGGTAGTACTCTGACTTTGGCCAACAGTTTCATGATCTTTCTATCCATATTTTAAAATTACCTACATAAAAGAGGCAATCATCTCCCTTGAAAATAGTTGACAAGGCTTACTGTATAACAATGCAGCATTTGCTACTCTGTCCAAGCTGTCAACACATTTTTACTGTGACATTTGTGAATGTTTTAGGCAAGAAGCTGTCTCAGTGAGTGTAATGGGAAAGAAATATCCTGGCAAATTACTCTATTGCCTATAATTCATTGCCCCTCCCCTCTCGTCCTGCAGTAAGATAGTCTGACTTACATTTTGTACTCTTACAAAAATGATGTCTTGCATTTGGGGGTTATTTGTGGCTGCAGACAGGTGGGAATAAGAAATTTTTTTAATCTTCCTGTCTAAGGCATTACTATTGAAAGCTGTTCAGAATTAAACTCCAGTTTTCTTTTTTCAGGTCGCATTACAGAGCCTGTGTCCAGACAGGAGAGATGAGTGTGACAACATGGACTGGAGGTGGTGGAACATAAATCAAATTCAATTGATCAGTCTTATTCCAGAGGAAAAGCTTATTCTCCATAAAGATACACAACTGTCTCCTGTTGCTCCAATGTTTACAGAAATACCTACTAGACTATGGAGTGTGCGTGTGTGTGTGTTCGTGTAGATGTGTAGTGTTGCCTTAGAGCTGCAAACAGCCCATATCATTATCCTTATTTGGTGCTGTTTAAAAACGTATTTGGAAATCCTGCATTTACAGCTCATGTGATTTGGCTGCTCCTAGGGTAAAGTGAATATTGGATACCTTCTTTGGAAATCTGTCTGTTGATTGAGCCCTTCCACACTTTGAATATTTTTTTAAATTTTTATTTCAAAATAATCAACATCTTCTATCTGTGTTTCTCAGACAGCATTAAGGAAGCACATAGTCCACCGCAACACATTCTTTATTGTGGTTTTCTTATTTTACCCTTTTACTTCTCCCTCCACCATAGGCAACCAATGTAAATAGTGCAGCACATTTTTGCTCCCACTCTTGTTTTTTCTATTCTCAGATAATCATATACAAATATATAGTTCCTTGTTTGCATTGTTTTATGTTAATTCATTCATAAGGTATATGTTTCTCTGCCTCTTGCTTGTGTCACTTAAAATATATTACAGAAAGAGCTCCAGCTAACTGGTATAACTATACACCACCTATGGTGTGAAGATATCCTAATTTATTAAACTATTATCCTTTTGTAGCTTTTAATTCATTTCTAGGTGTTTTGTTTCACTAAAAACCTTGTTGAGATAAACTTCCATATTCCTATATGTAGCAGCATTTCAATTTAATGTGATAGATTTAGAAGAATGGCATTGCTGTGTTGAAAGTTATGTGTATTTTAAATTTTATTTTATATTGTAGACTTTTTCTTCTGAAGGCTGTAATTATTTTATTTTCATCAGCAATATGTGAGAACACATTTCCCCCTATATTCTGCCAATTATGGGTGTTAACATTTGTGTTTTATCAATCTCAATGGTAAAGTGACATCTCATAATTACTTTAATTTGCATTTTACTATTTATTATTGAGGCTGAGCCTTTTCCTAATCTGTGACTTGCCTTTCAGTATTGTTGCCTATGTTTTACTATCTTTTGTCTCTATCCATTTTAAGGTTTCTTTGTATATCATAGATACAAATCTATCTATTATATAGATTTAAATATTTTTACTTCTGATCGTTCTTTAATGTTTTTAGTTAATGGTATCTTTTGTCATACAACTTTTTTTTCATTTTTTTTGCATTCAAATGTGCCTTTTCCTTTCCTTTACAGCTTCTATTTCCTGTGTTACTTCAGAAGGTTTCCTTAATCCTTAGCTCTTCTGTGTTATTTTTTAAGGGAGCTTAACAAGAGGTAAGCTCTCCTTGGGAAGCTCTGCAATAAATGTACATGTCACTAGTGCTCTGATTTATGCTATTATTTGAATATTTAGGGGTATATTAAATATGCTAAGAACTGTGGCAGATTAAAAAGGAAAATCAGAGAAAAGCTAATGTTTCAGAGAACTATAAGTTTTCTGAAGGAGCTAGAAAGGAATATATAAAATAAACCTGGAAATGACAAGTACCACAGAGAGAAATTGATGAATTACTGCTCTCTCAGAAGGAAACTCTCTCTCACTCCACTTTCAGTGAACTGGTTGTTTTTAGCAAGAACAATAAGTTGTAATTTGCTGTGAAACAGTTGGTGAGAAAGTCACATTATAATGTAAAGCTGATATTATAAATCTATTGCATTATATTTTGATTCCATTAAATATCTTCAAGGATATTTATTTATAATGCTCCCTCTCTCTTTGTATGTATACATTATGATTTCTCCCTCTCTGTGTCTCTGTCTCTCTCTCTATATATATATATGTGCATGTGTGTGTGTATGTATGTAGATATGTATTTATTTTAGGAACATGGTCCTTCCTGAGTTATATATTTCCTTAAGGATTTTACTACTAATATCTTAAGTCAAAAAGTGACTATTTTACATTGAATATGTATATATAAAAATGCACATGAATACTAGGGCCAAGAAACTATACTAAATAGCACAGGCATATATATATATGATAATTAGGATCTAGTCTTTGTTTTACAGTTACCATATGCCAAATTCTCTATAACCATTATTTCACTCATTCCTTGAAGGATTCCTATAAGGGGTCTTGAAATCAGACAAGATCGGGCACGTTCAGGGTGGTATGGGACACCTTAAAAGGGATTTTGTCACCCTCATTTAATATTATAAACTGAGGCTTAAAGAGTAATGTGTGCACAGGCATACAGCAATAAATGTACATAACACCGGGAGGAAAATGCAATGATTACAGTAACTGGGCAGCTAGACCCGGGATTCTTATCCATGCCATTTGACTTTGTGTTCTGAGTTTTTAGACTGTGGTCTCCGGTCCATGGCTTGTTAGGAACTGGACTGCGTAGCAGGAGGTGAGTGGCAGGCCAGGGAGCAAAGCTTCATCTGTATTTATAGCCACTCCCCGTCACCCACATCACCACCTGAGCTTTGCCTCCCATCAGATCAGTTACTGTCTCCCATCACCCCCAGATGGGACTGTCTAGTTGTAGACATTAGAGCTCCCAATGATTCAAATACACAATAAGTATAATGTGCTTAAATCATCCGAAAACTATCCCCTGCCCTGGTCCCTGGTCTGTGAAAAAATTGTCTTCCATGAAACTGGTCCCCAGTGCCAAAAACGTTGGGGCCCTCTGTTTTTAGCCTTTTCAACGTACATCTGGTCATGAGTTACTCAAACCATGGGGTATGCAGTAGAGTACTCCAGATTTGGTTATTTTTTCCTTTATTTAATCCTTTACTTTCCCTTTAGGAAACACTATACTTCTGCCTTTTGTCAGCAGTAGTGGTGATGGCACAATAGGAATATTCCAAAAATCAATCCAGGAAGCATAAATGAACAAATGTCTTTGGAATAGCAGTTAAACTCTAACAATTTTTAGTGCATATTGTTTAACGTACTAGTCAGCTAGTATTCACAAGATAACCTCCCCAATGAAAGCGGTAAACAATTAAGACCAAGTGCATGCTGCCTTCTGCATTTTTAAGTAAATGATAACGGGAAGTAGATGAGACCCTAGAAAAACAAACATTTCAAGAAAATCGCTTCTTAAAACTCCCATCTACTAGTGAAGGAGCTGCTGCTGAGGTCAAAAACCATGTAAAAAAACTAGTTTCCAAATATATAATTGACAAAAAATTCAATTTTAATTTTACCTGAAAGCTGTACTGTTCTGACACTGCCAGAATCCCTATTGCCATGGAGTTGAGAGATTGAAGAAAACAGCTCATAAATGACATTTTGCTGAATTTTTTCTAAAGGGATTTTACTCCCCAGTGAATTTTTCTGCCAGGTGTTATACAAATTTATTTTGAACAGATGTTCTGTGGCCTGCTCTTCTCAAATGTCACAGTAACTCTGGGCATCCTTCCCTAAAATCACTTTTTCTCTGGCCTGAGCCTCCCAGCTGGGTAGTGGTAGAGACAAGGTTCAAACTCATGTTTGGAAAGTCTCTGAATTTGAGCCTAGTGAATTTTCCAGATGATATCAATTGTCTCTTTCCTTGCTCTTGGTAAAGCTGATTCCAGATTATTTCTGTCCTCTGTAATATGGGGTAATAATGAATTATTTCCAGAACTTTTGTAAGGATCACACACACACACACACACACACAAAATAATTTAGAGCCTAGCATATAAGGCACAAAATAAATACTGAATTTTCTACTATCCTAGAGGAAACAATTTGAATTATCTGGTAGTACTTTTCAAAGTGATGACTCTCTTTATTCTAAGGAGATTGGAAGGAACCTAAGGAGTGGGCTGTCTTACTCATTACCATTCCTCGCTATGGAGAGAATGATATCTCTCTAGGACACAATAAAGAGTCCCATAGATGAGAATTGAGTGTGTCTCAGTGAAGATTTGTTTCTGGGAACTTGGCCAATATTATCAAAAATTTTCCAGCTTTAATTGAATGGGGTAGTCATTTCTATACTCATATTAGGGAAAACATCGTTTAAAAAGAATAATATTAGAAATGATCTGTGTCATCACATCCTTTTACCCTATTCAGAATTTGTGAAAATTTTCTGATTTGCTTATACTTCTCAGAAAGTTTCCACTGTTATCTTTTTACTGAGTTATCTTCACATAGCTTATAATACTTGAGAATCAAGTTTTTAAAAGAATGGCCCAATGACTGTTGGGTTAGTCATTACACATTTATTAGTATTATTAAATCTTACATTGCATTAAATTAAAATCACTTAATTCAGTCATATTTTTAATTCTATCAATGTGAAATGGAGACTTCTATTGTTAGGAAGT
This sequence comes from Lepilemur ruficaudatus, assembly GCA_963574885.1. Lineage (NCBI taxonomy): Eukaryota > Metazoa > Chordata > Mammalia > Primates > Lepilemuridae > Lepilemur > Lepilemur ruficaudatus. The sequence goes on from CAUYRT010076578.1 coordinate 17,505, forward strand.
TTACTGCTTTAAACTCCAATCTGAGTCATGACTGCAGCAAGGGTGCCAGTTGGTTTCAGTCTTATGTAGAGATAATTTGATTTCCAATAAAATTCCAACTTTATTTTCTATGACTAGTAGCTCAAAGCAAAAAGGTGAAGTCTTCATACGAAGGGCTCCAGTTTACCAGTGTGGGTTGTAAAATCCCAAGAGCTAATTGAAGTAGTCTATGTATTTAGTTTCTTCATGTATGGAATAAAAGTCATCAGCTGGTTGGCTGTGGATCAACTCTAGAGCATGCATTTTGTCTCTACACATGCTAGTTGTTAAGAGCAAGGGCTCTGGAGTCAAATATTAACTCTGCTGCATAACAAGTGTTTGGCCTTCAGATAGTTAAGAAGCCTTGGTTTCCTCATTTGTAAAATGGGAGTAATTCTAAGGCCTATTATACAGAATTGACAGTAATAAATGAGATCACCAATGTAAGGTCCTGTGTTGGGTATATAAAAAAAATAATCAGCAAATTTTTGAGATGATTATTATGGTGAAAGTTAGTATTAGGGCCCATTCAAGCATCTTGAGGCATTTCTAGTTCCTATATATGCAGGATGCTAATAAATATTACCTGATAGAAAGATGTGTACACGTTGTGGTGAAGGGGTGGGGGAGAAGCTCTGATATCTAAGCCCAGGTAAACATATGGTATATATGGTATTCTAGATTATTCTAAGTTTTGAGACTACTTCTTTAGTGATTTTTTTTTTTGGTTGTTGTTGTTTTTTGTTTTTTTTTTTATAATCTGATGTCCAGGTGGCTTGCTACCATAGGGAATCCAAACTATTTTCTAAACTTACTAAAGCTGAGTTAGTATCAACCAATGAGACGTATATCTTGCAGACTCCCTTGCCCAAGCCCATAGTCCTGAGTAGTATTGAAACCTTTACCATTGCCTTGATTTGGGGACCTTCACAAGGGCAAACAGTTGTGTCACCTAAGAAGTGTTTGCCCCTTTAATTACCTTGAACTACAGAGAGTTTGGAGCTGAGCCATCCCCCTTTCCTAACATTTCCTCCATAGGCTGCCAAATGGTTTTTCTGAAAGTTCATTGAATGATAAACCTTAAGTTGAAATACTATTGGAAGCAGAGAAAATGAAACGAGAAACAGGGAGAGCACTTAATTTATCTTATCACAGAAGATAAATCCTGCAAGAGGTCTGGTGGTTAAACTAATGTTTTCTTCTCTCTTCCTTGCCTGTGCAATAAAATAGAATTACATACTATATCTTTGTATAGGTTTTAGCACTTGATATATTTAAAAGACTCAGCAGCCTGTCTCTTTGGGCAAGCAAAATGCATCTATTCCATGTTTATATAGCTCTAATTACTGCAGAGCACAGGCATTGTTTCTTGGAATCAAATAGCTCACAGATACAGCTGGTCTGTAGAGGAAATCATCCCTCCAAGTGAGACTACCTCATCACTTTTTATCCAAAAGTTCCTATATGGAAAAGAAAAACAAAGTTCTCATTCTTAGAGGAAAAAAACAGCTGGATCTTATCGGCAAACTGAATAATAAAGATGTTAGAAGTAAGCATGGAATAGGCTTCTATGGACTTTTAAAATTCCTATTTTCATCCAAAGTATCTAGTAGTTTGCCAGTAAAGACTTAAAAGGAGAACTCTTTGCTATCACAAATGACAATCTTTATATTTTGTTAATAGGTAAAGACAAATGATATTTTATATTGAAACAGAACCTTTTCTTTGACCTGTTTGGAGGCCCAAACTCACACGCTCCATAGAAAGATGTCTTCTTGGCACTAAGGGAAGATGAGGGAATAGAAGACAGCTTCCTCCTTTGTACTGGAGGAGAACGGCTGCCCCCATGTCTCCTTGTTGCCACCCTTGCAGTATCAGAGCATCATCTGCATAGTCTACCAATTAAACAGAATAATTATTATTCTCTTTGAATACACATGTCCTTTTTCATTCTCGAAATTATTATTTTACTTTTTATTTTTTTATTTCAGCATGTTACAGGGTACAAATGTTTAGGTTACATATATTGCCTTTGCCTCCCCCCCCCCCCCGCCGAGTGAGAGCTTCAAGCATGTCCATCCTCCAGATGGTGTGCACCAGTCTTGAAATTTTTGTTTGCTTTCCTGACAGTTGTTCACCATTCATCTTTGAAAATGGCTGTGTTACACACTGAGGCAAAAAAGGGAGAATTACTTTGAGCACTATCGAAATGTTAAAAGTTTACATGGTTTTATTGATATCACTAAAATAGCGAATGCCTGATAGTTTTCAATTAGTGAATTTCCCCACTTCTGCACATAGAGGAAAATAAAAGCTTCCCCGAAAGTGCTTTAATACCCCAGGTGGAAACACGTATCACAGATTTTCAAGGTGCAGAGGAAGCTCAATGACTATTTTTTTCCCCGAGATGAAGAATGACTGGGTAAGTGGATTCACCAGTGTATAAAGATGCCCGTGTTACTTTTTGTCAGTTCTAGTTTCATAAAATGCTTCATTTCCAATGTTATGTTTGCTTAGTTTTTTTAAAAAAAAAAAAAATGTTCTGCTGCCTTGAGATGATTTCTGTTTTCAAACAGCTATTAAAGAGCAATCTAAGCTAGTTATGTCTGAAGCTCCAGTTCTGCCTTTGAAAATACAGGGACAGACTTGAAGTTCTGACTCAGGGTGGGGTGGGGGACAAAGGCAATATATGTAACCTAAACATCTGTACCCCCGTAATATGCTGAAATAGAAATAAATAAAGAAATAAAGAAAATTGATGACAAAACAAGAAGAGTATGAGGACATCACATCATTAGAACCATTATTAGGATAGTCTTAAAATATTCCATTAGTATAAAAATAGCTCATTTGTTTTATTCTAAGTTGATGTAGGCTCTTCTTTATATTATATTTATACAGAGTTTTCTAAAGTTAATGGGTATAAAATTTCCAATTTTTATAAATGAAACATTTTAAATAAATAAAATTATATTTTGGTTTTGATTTTTAACATGATCAAAGTAATTTAAATAATCTACCCTGTTGGCAATATTAAAGTTTAAGTGAAAATTTCTTAAGTACTTAAAAAAAACCTCCTGTAGTAATTTGTTAAAATACAATTTTATGCTGAGAATTTTGCATTTGGACTCTTTTTTTGTAATTTTAATTTATCTTTATATTTATTGTCTTAATTTTGTTTCTTAAGCTAGAAAGAAACTAGGGCAAATTATCTTCTGACAGAAACTATCGATATCAATAAAGCATATTGACAGATCAGAGAGAATTTTAATTTTGTGGAAGCACTGGGCACTGACTGGGAAGTGTTGCTGGTGGTAGGACACGAGATTAGAAAAGTAACAAGACCAACCTAAAGGCCCTGGATGGCTGGGGAAGCAGTCGAGAGATATTTTATTAGAAACACTGAGGAGCCAAGAACATTTCCTAGGTAGGAAATTAACAGCATCAAGTTTAATTTTAGGCCCCTCTCTCAAGTGATGGTAAAGAAAACAGAGTGGACCAGGGAAAAGCAGTTACCACAGTCTAGGACACAGACTCTAAAGGTTTCTGATCTACACTATTATTATTTATTTTTCTTGAAGAACTCTCTTTTCACAGGAAACTTGGAATCTCTTCTTTTCTTTTTGATGTCTTATAAACCCTAAGAATAAGTTGGATAAGTACGTGTCTCATATATCTGCATCATGAATGACCAAAGTCAATGTAATAATTTTCATGAAGAAAATAAGAAAGAAAATCAAAGAGAGGAGAAGCAGAGATGATAGGAAGAGGGATAGAGTCAGAACAAAGAGAGAAAAAAGAAAGAGAAAAATGAGAGAAAAAGAGAAAAAAGGATGGGTGGAAGGAAAAAAACGATGAAGGGAAAAGAGGGAAGTAAAAGAGAGCATGGGAAGGATGAAACCGACTTTTTGCAGCTTAATAATGTCAGCATTTCACGATGAAAAATTAATTTCTTTAGATTAAAACAGTCGCTGCCTTTAAAATACAGTGATTCGATATAAGGTGGTATCCCCTGCACTTGTCTTTAGGTGAGTGGTTGCACAGCATTTTGTTTGTTTGTTTGTTTGTTTTTAAACAGTACAGCAGTGGCAGGAGAACCACCTCCTGCCTCCCTCCCTCATTTTTTTCCCCCTTAAATCAGATTTTAAGCAACGTCTCTTTATATAAACTAGATGAAAGTTGAGCATCTCTGTTTGAAGCCAGCGTGGGAAGCCCTGGCCTCCTTTTGGTTTCACTCTCATTTTTTTTTGCAGTAGCCCTGAGGTAACTGTGTGGAAACCTGGGCTCTGAGAGGTATCCCTTACAAATCTCTTCCTTAAGGTTTATGGTTCTCTTAGCTGGCTTTTTGAGAGCAACTCTGGGTACAGATGAGGCAGAGCGTGAAGGCCGTGGCAGCGTGAGAGATGTTCATTGGCAGAGTGCGATGGGGAAGTGGTTCGGAAAGGTGTCTAGAAGAAAATAAGGGCTTTCTTTATCAGGGATGTTTATTTTATTACTTTTTACTTTTGCAGAGATTGACTCTGGGTTTGTGCTCAGGCAAGAAGCAAACAATTATTGAATGTCTCCCTCAGACAGAAGAATGATCCAGCCTCTGCTTTTATTTTCACCAGCTGAAAACAAAGCATCTTGCCCTCTCCTCAATTCTTTCCAAGAAATTTCCTCCTTGAAATATCTGGTGGTAACTAAATAAGACTGGAAGAGATCAGAGCAAACAAAATGATTATATTTAAATTGATAGACACTCTTTTATGCCTCTGTTTAATTAATACATGATGCATTTCTAGATGCATATTTTTGTAATGTATAGTCATTTTTTTATTATGTTTTTTATCACTCAGTGAATTTTCTCTTAGAGCAAATAAATACCTTTGATGGTGAACCAGAGCAACACACTACTGAGACTCATGGCAGAGTTTTGATTTTTCTCTTTTGTCATTTTTGATCTTTTATTTAACAAAATCACATGCTGATATTCAATATCAAATTAATTTTTAACTGCTTTGTTCTTCTATGAGCATTCTTTGCTTTCACCCTCTCTCTTTTTTTCTAATTTAGTTTCTTAAAATGCAGTATCACGATTTATTTGACTTTCCATATCCCATGGTGTATTTAGGGGAGACTCATATTCTCATTGAAGGTTGTTGAATAATATACAGCTTTGATACACTGATAAAAGCGTGTGTTCCCTGGTGTCTGAAACAACTGTATTGAGGACTAAAATATCTCTGAAGCATAATTCACTTCCTGTTAGTAAGTTAAGCACCTAGAAAGGAGCCTTTTGAACCATTTCAGTGCAGGTGACAGAAATTTAAATCTAAGATGGTGAAACGAGATAGATAGAGAGAGAGAACGTGAACCTGACTTGTGAAACAACAAATCCCAGAAGCAGACCTTGCTTTACCTCTACACTTGGCTCACGTGGTGATGTTAGAACACAGTTCACGTCCTTCTTTCAGCTCTGGTTTTCTCTGTGTTAGGGTGATTCTCAGTCAGGCTCTCTTTTTATGGTAAAAAGACAGCAGCCGTTTCACATTTACTTTCTATCAGTTTAGCATACCTAATGGAAAGACAGTGCATCTTTTTTAAAAGATCCGTAGTCTCGGGATTTATCCTCTTCTGCCCATACAAGGTCATGTGCCCATTTCTGAACTAACCACAGTGGCCAGGGCTGGGGTCCCCTGTCCGCTCTCAGAGCTGCGAGTCATCTGCTTAGCGTGAAATGCATGCAGTATGAGACTGGCAGGAGCAGAGTGTGGGGTGGTTCAGTTTCCAGAAAAATTAGAATCTCTTGCCTAAGAAAGAGCACAGTTGGACAAGCAGAGACAACACATGCCTTTTGTAGCTGCCTAAATAGGGCAGTGCTTCCTTTCTTTAGTTATTTTTGTTTCCTTCAGTCATCTATTGCTCATGCTCTGTCCTTCTCTTATCATTTTCAAAGGAAATGAAATGGATGGATGTTAAGTATCTGTTTGTGTGGGTGATAAACTGGATAGAAAGAATGTGTTCCCTTAAGTTCCAGTTTCACCGAGCAATGTGTACCACAAAAGAAGACAAGATACACTGACTATCCGAGAGTCATATGTGGACACAGTCCACATGAGGATTAATGACCTTGGGGGATCTGCCCAAGACATCATGCTCACTCTGATGTCTGAAAATTGTCACAGCTTTTGAAATATCATGGTATCTGAAAGCCTACTGGGTGACACTGCAGAAATTCTTTGCTTCTTTCTGTGTTCTGACATTTAAATATTGTGTTACTAAGGACAGGTCACCTGGATACATTTGCTTTCTATTTTCTCTCCAGCAATTTTTTTTAATATCTGCTCTCTCCAGCCTATTCCAAGACTACAGTTCTGATAATTTTACTTTCTGAGAATAACTTAAGAAAAGAAAAGAAAAGAGCTCCATTTATTATAATAACAAAAACAACTTTAACAGTTTGATTTATATCCAAGTAAGAAACATACATGCTTCAATGGAAGCATATAACATAAGAAATCATGCAGTAAAATGGATCTGCATGGCAAAGAGCAAAAGAAGGACAGCAAAGCAGGAAGATACAAAAATATTATTTAGATAAAAGCTTTTAACCATGTTTTTCTCTCTTCTAGTCTTCCTGTCAGTATTTTATGAATTAACTCTTCATATATTTATACATAATGTCTGATATTCTTTAATCAGCATGTATTAGCGATATTTGATTTATAAAATAAAAATGTTGTTTAAAAATATTACCTGAAAATTTTTGAAGAAATTTTGAATGCAAGCCAAGACTGTTGATTTAAAATACTATAATATTTAGAGATATAAATTATGATCATTTGGTAATTGATTTTAAAATCTTCACAATTTTATTCTTAAGAGTATATAAAACAGTATATGATCACATATTAAATATACAAAATGCATTTTTGATTGTCTCAAATAGTAAAAATAATGCTCTTTGGATTTCATCTGAATTTTGACTCACTGTTGGAAAATACCTAAACCATAAAGATTATATTACTAAATTGTTGAATAATTTATCCCTTTTTTATTCCTTTTTTTGGCAAAAGAAGTAGGAGTTGTTAACAAATTTTTAGATGATTTCACCAACCTTAGCAAAAGCAAGGTTTTGTTAAAATGAGTGAATAAGTAAAAACAAACTTGGTGGAGTTTGGCAGTTCAGAGGTTCAGAATCTGAGAATCTCTTAAGAGAATACTTTAGATTTCACAAAAAGACTATTTCCAAAGGCGCACACATTGAGTGAAAATAAAGATCTCAAAGGCACAAAAATATTGTATTTATTTATAATCTCCATTTCAGTTGAATCTTCTCAATTTCTAGGAGGCAGCTATTTGTCAAAATAGTTACTCATATATTAATATCTAGTTTCCTTGATTAAATCATAGTAAGAAAGCATATCTTATCTTACTTTTGGGGTCTTTTCTATATGCTTAGTGTGTGACATAGTACTTTGGGTCTAAGGAGGTACCTGGAAAATTCTGAATGAATGACTAAAGATAAATGAAAGATTTTCCTACCTATCATAACACACACTTCTTTTTTCCTAGCAATTTATTAGGACACCATCTATGTAAAACATTCTTTAGAAGGACTCTTCTCTCCTTATAGTATACCCGTGAACATGTGCCCACGGCTTCTTCCTAAACTATGCTATCAATATTCTCTATTTATGTGGCTAATAAGCCATCTTCATCCACTAGTATCAATGTCAGCTGCTTTCTTACATACCCAAATTTCTGTTATTCATTCAGTCGACAAACGATTATTTAACCTCTATACACACCAGAGAACATGATGGCCACGATACTGAGTCTAGCAAAGGACTGAAATTGTAGGCAAGTGATCACTACCCTGAGAAATGGTTTCATGAGGTAAATGCAAGAAGGTGTGATGAATCCTAGGATGACAGCCAAAGAAGCCTGACCGGTTGTGTCTGCTTAGTTGACGGCCATCTTGAGTTGCCTTGTGGTTCCTCATCTACTTTGTTCTGTTCTCTCTTGGGCTCCAATTTACATGTAGGTGCTATACTTCACGAGGATATTGTCCATGGCTTATTCTTTTGCTTTTAACTCTTAGCTGGTCTCTCAGAAGATACCTCATTTCAAAGCCAGATTGACATGATTTGTAGTTAAGAGCTTTCTTCTGAGAACTTTCCCACAAACAGATATAATCACTTCTTGGGGTTGGCGTGGCCCACAAACTTGATATATAAGGAATACTTTAAAATGTTTATTAAAAGGATTTTTCAGGTAATGTGCTAATATTCCAAAACAGGAAAACAGAAAGTTATACAATCAGTAGAACATATTTTATAGGAGTAACTTTCTTTCTGGGAGCTTCAGCTACTGCCATATCTTGTGACAAGATATCTTCCAGAATCTGATGATTTGTATTTACATTAAGCTATGAGCTTGCTTTAGTTTACTTTGGTTTGGTAAATTTGTGCATGTTTATATACTTGTACCATCTTGAAACTATGGAAAAGAATTCACTCAGGTATTGTTTGTCCTAAGGTACAAGGGCTGCTTAGAATCTTTTTCTATTTTAGCACATTATGGGGGTACAAATGTTTAGGTTACATATATTGCCTTTGCTCCATATGAGTCAGAGCCTCAAGTGCGTCCATCCCCCAGACGGTGTGCATTGCACTTATTGGGTGTGAATATACTCATCCCCCGCTCCCCCCTCCCACCTGCCTGACACCCGATGAATGTTACTACTGTATATGCACTTAAGTGTTGGTCAGTTAAGTCAGGTAATACCAATTTGATGGTGAGCACACATGGTGCTTGTTTCTCCATTTTTGTGATACTTAAATAATTTTTAATACAGATGAGATTGTCCACTTATTTAAGGCCCTTGGGTTTGTATGTCCTCTTTGCGATAGCACACTCTCACAGTAGTTAACTGAATTCATTTTATATAATTAGGACTGTTACTCTACCACCAAAATGTCATACACACACACACACACACACACACACACACACACACACACATATATATATATATATACCATGAAGTTCTACTCAGCCATAAAAAAGGATGAATTTATGTCTTTTGCAACAACCTGGATGGAAATAGAGACCATTATCCTAAGTGAAGCATATCAAGAATGGAAAAATAGACACCACATGTACTTTCTATTAAATTGTAACTAACCAATGAGCACACATGTGCCCAGAGGGAAGTAAAGCTCAGTGGAAATCAAGCAGAGTGGAGGGGGGAAAAGGAGAAGGGCAAAAACCTACAACGTTGTACCTGTACCTACCTAACAGGTACAATGAACACTATTTAGATTATGGGCACACATAGCTGTGACTGAAGCATTACAAAAGTGATCCACGTAACAAACATTTGTATCCCATTAATATTTTGAAATAAAATTAAAAAAAAAACTGAAGTGTTGATATTTCCAACAATTTTACACCTACAGGTTATACTTAAGCAATATTGTCTTGTAGGTGGTATAGTTCTTAAATACGTAAGTGTTTTACTTTTCAAATTGTGAAGTAATCTATATTGATCAGAGGAGTACTTGTAACAAGGCGGTTGTTTTACATATAATATGGCATGTGCAGACTGTAATCTAATCCTGTCTATTGGAGGCTCTGCCATGCTGGGTGATAAATGTTTTAATAAATTCATCTTACTGTAATTTAAAATCCTTATATGATGAGTGGTTACCAGAATGCTGTAATCTGCCTATACCAGCTGCAAGATTCTGAGCTGTTTCAAAGCTTTTCTCCTTGCTCTTTTGGCAACATTTGAAAGTTGAGCAGAACATGCCCCAAATCAGGTATACCCTTTAATAGAAGACAATTTTATTTTCAAAAGCAACACATTCACATACACCAATGATAGACTTATGTAAATATTTAATGGGACTGCTGAATCCTATGTTGTAGAAAAAATGCTTACTGACTACATATTTGGATGGTGATGGTGAATGAATTCTATAAAGCATGAAAAGCTCCATTTACAAATTCTGTGTGTAACTAATTTTTTTGCACATACCAAAAAGAAATTATTAAAAGAGAAAATTCAGTCTAATTGTTAGTGGATAGATCTATCTATATATTTATACTAGATGAGTTTGTCTTTACATTCCTAAAACTTACTTACATAGAACATGGAATTCCAGTGTAATCCAGTTTCTGATCAATGATGTGGCACATTGTTTGATGCCTAAGATAGTGAGCATGATATATTTCAGTCTAAACCAGGAAATAATTTAAATTCTGTGCATCTGAGATGCTATCTGAGCTGAAGGCAATATTTTCATAAATTTGTACCTTAGCTTACATTTCACTTCTTGTCAACTTTATTGAAATTATAATTTGTGATCAATTTTCATCCAGTTAAAGGGCTTTTATTTACATTTAATTGATTTTTTCAAAGAATACTTATTGCACTATTATGTGCAAATACAAAGTTAGACATAAAACAAAGATGATTTAAGTCTCCTGCTCTCAGTATGTAGGAGATAGGAATGTGAAAAATTATCAATATAGGCAATAATTCTAAAAATGTGTAAGGAAATATAACAAGGGTCTTATAATCTGAGGAAGAAATAAAAAGAAAGATTCATTGAGTCCCTGCTTACACATTAGTCATTCTGCTAGTTGCTTCTTATATATGCATTTACTGAATTCTCCCCCACACTCTCTCAGTTAAGCAGATATTACTCTCATTTTGGCCATATATAATTCACAAATAAGGAAATTTTCTAATTTTTTCTTTAAAGTTCTAAGATTCTAGGTAGATAAAATATTTTCAAATGACTGTCCCCATTCTTAGCTTAAATGGTCTGTCTGGCAAAAATAATAATTGCGTGTTGGAGAGGAATGTGTTTCTGTCTGGGACAAAGTGTACAGTTTCTTATAGATTCTAGGAACTGAGTGCTGCAATCTGATACACACCTTTGATAATTTTGCACAATGGGGAAGACACAGCATTAGCAGGAGCCTGGACACTGTACTGAATATCAAATCAACATGCAAAGAGGATTTTAGGCTACTGGCCTATACAACTCATCTTCTATTAATATTTATCTCAGTTTTCAAATAAATTCACATTGAAATATGAATTGAAGTTAATTTTCCTAATTTAATAAACTTAAGTCATCAATTTGTACTGTGAAAAGAAACCAACACCAAAACAATAAGCACCAAAACGACAACAAACAAAGCAAGTGCAAGTGAACGTGAATTCACAGGACTGCCGATGGAGGTAAGAGAACACTGTGGGAGGACAGGAGTCTTCACGTGTAATCGCTAGAACCATTTCTGGGCCCTTGCACTGGTGACATTCTAACTTGCAGGGGGTTTTGTTCAATAAAAGAGTTTTGGCAAAACCAAATTTTACTCAAATATGGATTTATTTATTTATTTATTTATTTATTTATTTATTTATTTATTTTTGAGACAGAGTCTCACTTTGTTGCCCTGGCTAGAGTGCTGTGGCGTCAGCCTAGCTCACAGCAACCTCAAACGCCTGGGCTGAAGCGATCCTTCTGCCTCAGCCTCCCAAGTAGCTGGGACTACAGGCATGCGCCACCATGCCCGGCTAATTTTTTCTATATATTTTTAGTTGGCCAATTAATATCTTTCTATTTTTAGTAGAGGTGGGATCTCACTCTTGCTCAGGCTGGTTTCGAACTCCTGACCTTGAGCGATCCGCCCTCCTCGGCCTCCCAGTGTGCTAAGATTACAGGCGTGAGCCACCACGCCGGCCCAAATATGGATAAATTTTTGCATGCATCAATGAACTAAAGTCAAAACCACAGGAGGAAGGACTGGTGCTTCGCTACTAACTTCCTGAAAATATCCCTGAATATTTCAATTCATTTAACCCATTTCAAAATCAATGCAGATAATCAGACAATGTCCTTTGGAGTGGTACTGAACCTTTTCTAAAAGCCACTAAAAATTTTGTGCACTTTTTTTTAGATCCTCCACAAATTATACCTGATGAACAAATTTGGCAGTTGCAGAAAATTACTTTTTTAACAAATGAAAAATTGGATGTTTTTTCCTAGACTTCACGCTGTTTGTGAGAACATATAATCTACTTTTTGAGAAGAGTTAATAAAGCAGAGAAATTTTCATTTGCATTCCGCTCTATTCACATAAAGCACAGACTACACAGTCTGAAATAGGTTTAGGTCTCAGCTCAGTCACTTTTATCTCTGACTCTGGACAAATATGTTATCTCAGTTTCATCATCTATAAAACAAGGATAAACCTAACTAAGCCAAATGATGGTTTTGAGAATTAATCGAGCTAATATACAAATGTACCTAGCTCAGTACTAGATAATGTAGGAAACACTCAATAATGTTAGCTGCTGCTGCTGCTGCTGCTTCTTCTTCTTCTTCTTCTTCTTCTTCTTCCTCCTCCTCCTCCTCCTCCTCCTCCTCCTCCCCCTTGTCCTCCTTCTCCTCCTCCTTCTCCCTCTTCCTCGTCTTCTTCTTCTAGAAATGTGATTGGGCATATAGATCATTATGTCATGATACTAGGACAAAGAGAGAGCCAGGGTAAAGTTGTTTTTTTCCCCTTAAGTTGAACTTACAAGTCATACTGAGCCTGTGCGTGATAATGTAGTCAGTCTTAAAAAGTTCATTAGTGAAAAAACCGGCGACAGCACTTCTCTCCATGTAGTAATTACTGTTAAGTACAAAGGACTCTCCAAGGGGTTCATCCTCCCAGATTCACTTTCACACTATTCTTGTCATTCTGAATTTTTTCCCCCAAACTGAACTGAATTTCTTACTATGTTACACCACTTTGGAAAATTTCTCTGTGACTCATATTCTTTACTTTTATGATAACATTTGTGTTCAGGGTCACTGTTTGAATAGTCTACAAGATGACAGAGAAATGATAACAAACTAAGAAAAACAATGTAAGCATTAGTAATAACTATCTCAAATGTAGAAATAAAGTTATTTTGTACAAATTTCTTTTGAGCATTGCTTTATATCTTAATATATTCTCTAGTGATTAGTAATTAGAGTTCCAGTAAATGCCCTGTCAGCTGGAAACATTTCCTAGGCTTGCTGAGTTTTAAAGGTGGTATACTCCAGCTGCATATTAGCATATGATCTTGCATTAAAGTATATAGAAAAGAATAAACACTGATCAAAAACATCTGGCAACATTTAAAAGGTCCTATCTACTCAGCATCATTTGGCATTTGGTGTGATAGTGCTAATCAAAATGAATTTATGTGTAGTCATCATCTTTTATATAAGTAGGACATTATGATTCATTCTAAATTGAAAGATATTTTTAATTTAAACACTAAATCTCCCCTGAGCAGACTTTTACTGCTTTCTGACCACTGAGTTTACAATTTGGTTCTTTGTAACTACACTGGCTGAAATGCTGAAATGCCAAGGGAAATTTTATACAAACACACACACACACACACACACACACACACACACATATTCACATACTATTTATGATTTTTGTATGATCTGTTTAAGATTCTGAATACCAATGAGAATTATTAAAATATAAGAGTTATTACAGCTTTTAAGTTTTGCTAATGTACTTTTATAACGTATTTTAATATCCTTCAGACTTTTAAAAGTAATACTGCTGATGAAAAGTATTGCTGGGGTCCTAACATTTATAGCTATGTAAAGAACACTGGAAACCTGCATTTTGTTTAGTTTCCACAGCTATTGCTGTTTCTTTTTTTTCCTTTGCCTTTAGAGTTGGAGGTAAAGGCATTTAAAATCTATGTCTGTATGTTTTATTAATATAAGATTGCTATTAAAGTCTTTCGCTTATGTTCAATGTCTCTTATATGAATATTATGGAATAAATTCCTCTTAAAATAGAGTAATAGGAAAATGTTTGCTTAAGGAGCAGGCATACTTCCTGTAAACAGACAATGAAAAGTAAGAAAAACGTCTGTTTGCCCTTTTGCATTGGCTTCTAAAAGAGCCTGAATTAAATGTACTCAGATGGTTTCATATGCTTATCTTAGAGTTGACAGTACAACAATTTCTCCTCTCTAAACTCTTTATTCTCTTCATAGATCTTTCCTGCCTAGACAGTTCTTACTATACTCTTATTATTTTTCCTTTTTTTAATGCTTTAATTGAATACTGGTCTTTACTATAAGCTTCTCAAAGCCATCTTAGCGTTAGGAAGCATATAAATAATTGATAAATGAAGGGCTGCATACAGAATTTGTTAAAAGAATACCTTATGCTCTTTATCAGTTGCTGGTTCCCAGCATGGCACGGCGGTGCTACATTGCTTAAGGTCACATTTCAGTGTGTCTCTACAATATTTATTCCACTCGCATGCTCAATTTAATAATTTCCCTAAAATGCAATTGTATATGAGACTTTGTGGATATGGTCATGATTCAGATGTGCCAATATGCCCTTTATCAGGGTAAGATTTTTGTGCCAAGACTTTTATTTCTTAATTTTTTTTCATTTTAAAACTTTTTATATTAAAATATTTAATTGACAAATAAAAATTATTTAAATTCAAGGGGTACAACATGATGATTTGATATATATATACATTGTATACTGATTACCACAGTCAAATTAATTAATACATCCGTTAGTACATATAGTTGCCATTATTTTTTGGTATGTGTGTCTTAAGGACACTCAAAATATGTTCTCTTATCATATGGCAAGTAAGCAATACAGTATCATTAACTGCAATCGTCATGCTATATATTAGATTCCCAGAACTTGTTCATCTCATAATTGAAAGTTTGTACTTTTTACTAACATCCTATTTCCCCTATCCAAAGTGCATATGATTAAGAAACGTAAACATCCCATTTACCTGCCTTATCTGTCTTTAAAATTCTAGTGCATACTATAGAAAATAACCCTGTTTGGAACGAGATTTTTGTGAAGCAACATTTTTAATTTATCTCACCCACTTTGTCCAAGCTAGGCCTATCTTTTGACCACGGGAGAACACAAGAATTTAAAGGGTAAAATAAGGAGTATTTATGGGGAACTAAAAATAAAAATAGAAAACAAATTTTGAGCTGCTTTACTTCAGTGAGAATTATTGAGCTACTGACTAAACTGAACTCTCCTGACAAAAAATGGGCAACTATGGGCAAGCAATTTAGCTCTTAGTGCAAAGGCACCTTATAAATCAACTGCAAAAATAGCACAGGCTTATACTTTATGCCCTCAAGTGAACTGATTTTTAGCTAGTAAAGATCTGATAATAGGGCCAAAGAAAGTCAGGTAATAGGTCTTAAAATGTATGAAAGTTGTACTGCTGTATTATTTTACTCTCTCCTCTGAAAATTTAGCAGGAATCTTTGCAAGGGAAATAAAGTCCATGTTTACATGAGGTAAAATGAACGTTGTTGATGTGGACTGTATTTGGAGATAGGACCATTAAACACATAATCAAGGTTAAAAGAGGTAAAATTTATGGGCAAAAAAAAAAAAAAAAAATTCTTGAGACCTCGTGACTTAACATATGAATGGCAAGAAGCATTTAATGAACTGCCATCATGTTTTTCAGCCCATATTTAAGTAGCTATATGTTTAGTTTTGCCCTTGATGTTTCACCCAGATGTTTCGGGGGCCCAGTAAAACTTGCCTGAAGAGCTCTCAGATTTAAGGTGTCATCAAGGTGGAATTCTAGTGCAATGTGAAACTGGGGAAACTTACTGCCTTAATGAGAAGATTTGAATATATATTGAGGCTGACATTATCGAAAAGAAAGAGATTAAGTGTTAAAGGAAGATTCAGGCATACTCTGCTATAATAGTCATTACTACTCTTACTACAATTGTAAGACCAGCCATACTTCCATCTCACTTGTACACACCAACTATTTCCCATATTGCATATTCAACTCTAGTCTTTATCAATATCTCACCTGCTCCACCATACCTCTAAATCACCTCTCATGTATAGAATCCAGTGTTTCATACAACATCCGCTAAATGGTAATTTCAAGCTCTTTCTTATATGCTAATGTTGCCCACTGGCAGTGCTGCAAAGGCAAAGATGTTCTCGTCCACCTGCTAAATTGCTATGGTCTGAGTAATACAAAATCTATAGAAGCCACAATTAGGATTTTATAGTTTGTTCAGTTATCTGATAAATTCATCTTCTAAACTTTAGGCCTGTGGTTTTGCTTTCAGAGAGTTGAGTTTCCTTACATATTTTCTGAAATTAATTATACAGGAAAGAGAAGTACATTGATATTTACATGTTTTTAACATTTACTTGGAATTAATTACGAAAGAATGAATTGAAAAGCCAAAAGGTTAATCTTTGAGAAGAAGTAGGATACTTCTTTGCTGTAATATGAAAAATGTGGTAAGAAATATTAATAGTTGAGTATTCAAGAAATAGATAAATATGAAGCAGTTTCATTAATGTTGAGTAACAGAGACAGAATATGGTTTGGGAGAATTAAGAAGCTGGAAAATTATCAGAATAAGTGATGTAGGGAGCTTATTTAAAAAATAAAATTACTGAGGCAGTAGCCCCAGTTATGGTTGACTAGCATGCAACTGGGTATGACCATTTGATACAATATAATTGTGACAACTTATATTTATAGTACACAGAAACTTGGATGCAAGAACAACGACAATGGATCTAAATGGATGTCCTGTCTTTGGGGAATCAAGAATGATCAATGTGGGTAAAGTATAAAGCCCAGAGAATTTCAGGGTTCTAGCTACATGATCTCTAGGTTTTCTCATTTTCTTTTCTTTATAATTTTGACAAAATGGCTCATGGAAGGAATATCAGATAAGACTTTCTGAGGAAACTCAGAAAGAATCCCGATGAAACCCTAATTTTTCCCAGCATTAAAATGCATTGTGATATCATGATCTTGAAAATAATTTGATACTGACAAAACGATAGAAGAATACGATAAAACAGTGCAAATAGCTCAACTGAAAGAGCATTTAAACAGCAATTTAATATGTAACTTGGCCACATTATAGACAGTAGGGAATGGAAAAATTATGCAGTAAATGGTGTACGTACAATTGAGTTTTGTTTTTAAATCATTTACTAAAGTTATCCATGTGTACATTTTAAAAAGTCAAATATTATACTTCTATGAGGCTTTTATATTGAACAATTTATACTCTGCTCACTGCTCCCCATCATATGCCTAGTTCAAAATGATAATCATTTTCATGTCTTAGCTCTTTCTTTGATATTTACTTTTAATTTTAAAATTAAACATTTAATTTTGAAATTAAATGTTTTACTTTTTTATTTTTTTATCTCAAATATTAAGGGGATACAAATATTTTAGGTTACGAGGATCATTTTTGTAATGCTTGAGTCCCAGCTTTAGCTGTGCCTGTTACCCAAATAGTGTTCACGCTACCCTTTAAGTTGGTTTATTCCCTTCTCTCCCATCCCTCCTGAGTGATTTCCAATGAGTTTTACTTCCCTCTGTGCATATGTGTGCTCATCTGTTAGTTCTGATTTAATAGTGTGAATTGTATTGGGACCCCCAGTTTAATCTAGAGATGGTAGGTGACACTTGCAAGAATCAGCCATGCCCTGTTTGATTGAGTTGGTACATGCTATAATGAGCTATAGAATTGTTTTCTACCTGTTAGTTTTTGATGCTTGCATGAAGGAGCCAACTGCCAATATGTTTTTTTTGTGCCTGTGGCAAGATCTAGTCCCTCAGGTGGAGCACTTGAATGGCCCCAGCTTTGGCAGAGTCCCTGTAGTTCCCAAGGGGTTGCTTGATCACCAGTGCAGCAGAGGTGGGTGGAGGAGTGAGGCAGGGCGTGGTTAGGTTGCGCAAGCCTTGGAAGACTTTGCAAAGTCTCAGCAGGGCTCAGAGGTTGTTTTCTTGGCTGCTAGAGGGAGCCACTGGGAGGTGGGTCAAGACAGGCTCTCCAGATGGTGAAAGTTGCTCCTGAGGAAGAGGCCACAGTTACCAATAGCCTCGGTGCCTGAACATGCCTGCTTGTTTGCTATGGCACTGCAGGCAGGCTGGGATCTTCCCCACTAGAGGACCGACCCACCTTCATCCTACAGTGTGGCTCTCCTGTGGGAGGCATGGGTGCTCTCCCAGATCATCGTGTCTTGGACCAGCCCCCGCCCCCTACACACACACAGTGTTCTCCTGTCAGTTCTGCCCACATAGGCTTCTCACCTTCCAAGTCCAGCTCCCAAGCCTTCCCTCTGTGCCCCTCAGCTACCCGCTTGAGTACCGGGGGCACAGGACCTGGCCTGCGTGTCTGACCTGCTGGTGTGTGTCTCTAAGAAATGCCAGCATGCAGGGAGCACCCAGATCGGAAATCCTAGGTCCACTGCAGGTCCTCAAGGGGAAAGGCATGGACCCCACTCTCTGTGGGAATCTCAGACTGGAGAGGGCACAAGCTGGGCAGAGGCAGCCGCTCACCAAATTCTGCACTCAAACCGCTCACCTGGTTGCGGGGGTAGGGGATGGGGAGTGAGGGGTGAGGGGCAGGGTAGGATGAGAGTCTGAATGGAAGAAAGCCAGCTCTCTGGTCTCTCAAGTTGCTCTCCTTGGAGGGGAACCCCACGCCGAATGTCCAAGCTCTGGGATCACGCAAGTTCTCCCCACAATTCCATGGTTGCTCCATCACCTGGGCTTGTGGAGATTAGATTGTAAAGCTTTAACTCAGTAACCTGCTGATCACTGAGGAGTCTGGGAAGGAGAAAGGGACTCCCTCTTATCCCTTCTCTGGGCTGCGAGGCTCTCTGGGTTTGATCCTCATCAATGTCTTTTTTTCCTTTATCCTCTTCCTTCTCTGCTTCACAATTTTCCTTGTGAGGTGCCCGGCAGCCTCCAGAACTTCTATCTACGTATTTTTTTTTTTCTTCCTTGATTTCTTTCAAGTTGGTATAGCATCAGTTTCCTCTTATTGTCTGTGAAAAACATTATTTTTCTTACATCCTCCCACCCCTAACCACAAACAGCCCTCTCCTACTTATTCCCCTATTCTCTAAATATCATCATATCATAACTGTTGCTTAGATGAGTTCTTTTTACATCTTATTTATTTATTTATTTTCATGCAAAGTTTCATTCTAGCCCAGGCTGCAGTGCGGTGGCACCACCATTAATAGCTCACTGCAAGTTTCAACTCCTGGGCTCAAGCAATCCTTCCAGCTCATCCTCCCAAGTAGCTGTGACTACTAGCATGTGTTACCACACCTGGCTATTTTTAAATT
Source organism: Lepilemur ruficaudatus (assembly GCA_963574885.1). Lineage (NCBI taxonomy): Eukaryota > Metazoa > Chordata > Mammalia > Primates > Lepilemuridae > Lepilemur > Lepilemur ruficaudatus. The sequence goes on from CAUYRT010076578.1 coordinate 36,740, forward strand.
ATTTTTGTAGATATAGGGTCTCACTGTATTGCCCTGATTGTTCTGAAACTCCTGGGCTCAAACAATCCTCCCATCTTGGCCTCCCAAAGTGCTAGGATTACAGGTGTGAGCCATTGTGCCCAGCCCCGAGTTCTTACATGATCATGGTCATGTAAATACTATTCAGAACAGAATCGTGATCACATTTTCTTTCTTTTACAACGGATTACTTTACCTAAAGTTAACTTACATTATGCTCATTTGCTTAGTTTTTAAATCAGCCTATCACAAATTCATTCCTAAACTCTTTGCTTTTAGTGCAAGGTTCTCCCAATACACTCAGACTTATCAAGTACTCTGCTAATGTCCTCTGCCTTTTCCTCTGACCTGGACTGGCTTTGTCCCACCTCTCATCCTGAGCTCTCCTCCACCACCATTTGCATGATATCCTTCACTTTTCTGCCATGTTTCATCTTTCATGTCTGGCTTCCCACAGCATCCTCATTCATGGTTTACTACCTTTTTGATGGAGTGTCTCCAGTGATTTGTAGAAAAAGGTTTATGAAAGGTGAATTTTCTGAGGTCTTGCACATCCCCAAATGTATTTATTTTTCCCTCATACTTGACTGATCATTTGGGTTGATACAGAATTTTTGTTTCGATGTCACCATCTTTCAGATACTAAAAAAAGTTTCTTACTTGACTTTCTGTTCTTAGTATTGCTTTCAGAACTCAGGTTTAATTCTAATTTCTAAACCATTCTTCGCATCTGCTTGCCATGTTTGGCACATTTTTGGATTTTTAAAAAAATTTCTAGTGGTATGAAATTCACGAATTGCCTCATCATGGTCTTTTTTTATTCATCCAATATTGACACATAGTGAATTTTTCAAGTTGGCCATTAATAGCTTTCAGATATGGGAAAATTTCTTTAGTTTTCTGTATTAGTGTTCTAGGGCTTACAAAACAAAGTTCCACAGACTGAGTGGCTTAAACAACAGAAATTTATGTTCTCACAGTTCTGGAGGCTGAAAGTTGAAGATAAAGGTATCTACAGGATTTGTTTCTTCTAAGGCTGTTCTCCCTGGCTGGCAGATTGTCATCATCTCCCGGTATTTTTACATCACCCTTCCTCTGTGTGTCTGTCCTAATCTCCTAAGGACACCAGTCATGTTGAATTAGAGCCCACCCATTTTTCCACAGTTATTTCTTTAAAGGCCCTATCTCTAAATATCATCATATTGTGAGTACTGGGTGGTTAAGACTTTCAATATATAAATTTTGGAAGGGGCAACTCAGCCTATAACCCCATATATCTTTTTTTTTTTTTTGACATTTTATTTTCCTACGTTTTTCTGTTTGCTCTTTTTGGAATTTCATTTACTTAAATGATGTAACTTCTGAACCGATTCTCTAATAGTCTTATCGCTTTCATTTTCTACAAATTTGTCTTTTAGTTATACTTGCTAAGAAATTTTCTCAAATTTATCTTTTCTTCCTTTAGTTTTTTCTAACCTTCCTACTGTCATGTTTTCAATTTCCACAGTTCACTTACTCTCTCATTTTTTCAGAAAAATGTACTACTTTAACTTTTGATAGATATTAATAAGAGATTTTTAATGATTTTTTTCTTGCATCATCTAAGTTTCCTTAAAATTCTTCTTTGATTCTGTCTCCTCTCTAAATCAAGAGGCTTCCCATCTAATGCCTCCTGATCCTTGACTGTAGGTGCATATCTGAGAGTGAATCACCAAAGAGCTCTGTGCGTGGGGAGGGCTTATTGATAGTGATGGTCCCTGTAGGATTTAACTATCATCTGGCATGAGATGATAGTTGGGGGAATTCTACTTTCAGTGTTTTTAGGTCTTCATTTCTTAAGCTTGTTAGATTCATCAGAAGACTATTTTTCTATATTCTGCCTGGAAGGCTTGAAATAGTGTGCCAAAATGCTGTGAACTGTATAGGAGAAGTGGGCGAGGGTCTCACAATTCGATGTGCAGAAAATTCCTTAAATGCTATGATGATTAATTTTATGTGTAAACTTGACTGGGCCACAAGATGCCCATATATTTAGTTAACATTCTTTCGATGTGTCTGTGAGGGTGTATCTGGATGTGGCTATCATTTGAGTCAGTATACTGAGTAAGGCAGCTTGCCCTCCCAATGTGGGTGAGCCTCATCTAATTCATTGAAGGACTGAATAGAACAAGAAGCCTGAGTTAGGGAAATTTACTCTCTCTGTGCCTGAGAGAGCCTTTGAACTGGAACACTGGTTTTCTCTTGTCTTCAGACTCATAATGGCACTGTACCATCAGCTGTCCTGAGTCTTCTCCTTCCTAACTCACCCTGAAGACATTGGGACTTTTCAGCCTCCATAACTGTGTGAGCCAATTCCTTATTCGAAATCAATCTCTCTCTCTCTCTATATATATATGTGTGTGTGTGTGTGTATCTGTGTGTGTATCTACATATATATCTATATCTATATATATATATATACACACACACACACACACACACACACACACAACCCCTACTGGTTCTATTTCTGGAGTCCCCTGACAAATATATCTCTCATTATTTTCATGAGGGCAACATCTGCTGTCAGCTCTCCTCATGGCTGCAGTACAGTTTATCTCTGATTCTCCCTTACCAGAGAGAAAAACGCTGTGTCAGGGAGATAAACAGCCATCCAAGCTATCTAGAATTCTAATTATTGCCTAAATAGAGCTTTTAACTTTGTATCTTGGTTTGTATCTCTGCCTTGACCGATGCCTGGGACGAGTTCCTGCCACCATTTCTCAGCTTTTCTTGGTCTTTGAAGAGTAAAGTTCCTTACTTGCATATCTTAGTTTCAACTTTTTCAAGTCTGCTAATTTAATTATTTAATTTTATCTGCTTTTTAGATCCCCAAATTTTGTTGTTTCCCTCCCTTTCTCCTGTCCTTTATGGTATTACATTACTTTTATCCCTTATTGTCATTTCGGTAGGGTGTCAAGAGGCACACGAGGATCTTCATTCAATCTAACTTCTTTAACTGAACTACAATTAGTTAGAAATCTCATATAATATAACAAAATAAACTTCAGGCAAGTTTTAGAGTTAAAATTAACAAATGAAAGCATATTGAGTAAAATAGGGATATTTACTATATATCTAGATATAAAAGGACTTTTAATGCCTAAAATTATTATAGAATTAACAAAGATAGTACACAAATATAAATCTTTTATGTAAAATATTCTAATGTAAAAATACTCTAAAATAAAAATCAAACTTTTAAAAATTGAAAGGATATTGATTTTAATATAGGTTTATACAAATTATAATGTAAATATTAAAACCTAAATAGATGAAGGGGTAAAGTCTAAGGTCAGGTTATTAGAAGAAGTAGAAATATAACTGATTATATCCTCATAAAATGTATTTAGAATTAGGATATAATTTTAAGCCCACTATAAATCAAGCCTTATAAATTAAAAGAAAACATATATTTTTTAAACCTATCAAATTAGCAAAGTCTTTTTAAATTTCAATATTTAATTATGTTGAAGATGGGGTGAAGTAGAGCCTCAGACTTTGTTGGTGGGAAGCCAAATTGCTGTTCCCTTTTTAGAAAGCTATCTGGAAACATGTATCAAAAGCTTTAAGAACATGAATTTTTATACATCCTATTTTTGGAAATATCTTTCAAAGAAAATTCTAAAATAGTATAGATTGTATTTAAGATATTTTTAATAATGAAATAATGTAAATAACCCAAATATAAAAAAGCAAATAGTTAATTAAACTTCAGAAGATTATTAAGAAGCCATTAAAAAATAATCTCTCCTAGAAGTGACTCCTGTTCTTATGATGGTTAAACTTGGTGTGGGAGAGAAAATTTCATCAACTAACCATAAAATTAAATGTTAAAAGACACCAAGATACATACTGGGAAGGAGGAACATTGAATATTGTCGGGGGGGGGAGGTGGAGAGGAGTTCTAATCAGGAATTATCTCATTAATACAGAAACTAGGGATTCATAAGCAGAACATGAATGACCTGAAGGAATAGGGAGGGACCAGGGGACTGGAGGTCAAGGGGAGGGAAAAGGATAAATGGCATGAAGGAGTCAGAGGGAAGAAGACTCCAGGGAGGACATTTTAGAATCCAAATGAAGGCATTGGAACGATGCCACATAGTGAGTGAAAAGCATTGAAAACAAGAGTGTGAGGATAAGCTTGAAAACTAGTCTTCTCACCAAGGATGAGGGCAAGGAGAGTCAGGTAGTGTCTAATTTTCATTCTAAATATATTTTCTGGAGGCCTCTATAGGTACTGAGCAATAATGATGACCACATTTGAGATAGAAAGCACACGTTTTTTATCCAGACAGCTTCTCCCTGGGTTTAATGATTTTATGTCATATTGAAGTAACAAAATATATGACAATTTAGCCATTTATTCAAATAGTGATTAGAGATGTAGAAGTTTACTCAGGAAAGTTTTGTCTTCCCCTTGTTGAACACTTACCTTGATATGTCTAGAAAAGATGAATGCAGGTAGTCTATTCTGTGATATTGACGTAGAAAACATTGGAATTTTCAGTTATCAAAACACGGCTTGACAATGAAAAAACAGTCAAATACTAGTTACTTAAACTTATGTCTTCAAATCTCTGAGATCTTCATATATTGTGAGCTGCATGCACCATTATTTTTGTTCACAATAAAATTTAATAGGCTCTGTCAATTAAATTCGTGAGCTGCATGCATCATTATTTTCTTTCACAATAAAATTTTATAAGCTCTGTCAATTAAACTATGACATATTGTCAATTTTTCATGCATTTCCAGTTCAGAAATGTTAACATACTGAAAAGAGTGCACTTGAATGGATGAAAAATGGCAATGAAATATTATTGTTGAATGGATGCATAAAGAAGGCGCAATTTTGAAGTGAACACGTGTGCATTGATAATCTTTGAAGCAGAACAGAATGCAGACCATGTTGGACTCCATTTCTGAGTAGCATCTTGAATCCTTTAAAAAGTAATATGAGTTTTCTGGATTTGAAGTAATATTTTAAACTAAAGTCATATGTTTTGAACTCAATTATAAGTTTATTGCTATCTCCATTATTAAGTTTGGTATATACATGTGACAATATGAATAAAAGTTCACAGCTGTATCTTCAATTTCCTCTTTGGTATCGTGACTATTTGAAGAAGGATTTTTTTTTCAATTTTCATAAAAGCTTATTTTAAAACTAATATGCAAGGTTTTATTTGGATATTGTTTCGGGACTGCCCTTAAACTAAAACTTTCCATGTTCATTTAATATCAAATCAGATAACAATCATAATTTCCTTTCAAATGAAAATGGCAGAGAACTTGCAACTATATAAGAATTACACAAATATAAGGTTTCATCTATTTAAAAATTGCATGTCATTTTACCCTGACTGGTTTCTATTCTTCAAGAAAATTCCAGCCCGTCTACTGTTGTAGCTTTTACTCTACTTTGAAGGACTATATCTTGGTTGATTTGGTTTCTTTTATGTAAAAGCCCTAGATGTAACATTAGTATTCTGTGATTGTTTTTTTTTTTTTAATATCTAGCTCATTATTAAGGTGCAAGCATGTTATAATCATATTCATTACTTTTCTCTTTATAAGACAAAGCATGTGCTTACTTTTGTGGTTTCTTTGTCAGAATAATTATTGAATTTACCTACACCTCTAAAGTAAAGTTCCCTCTAAAGTTATTCATCTGTTCATTCACCTGATTCTGCAAGTATTGGTTGGGTACCAATGACAGTGTGGCAATGGAGGTACAAATAAGAGCACACACACACAAAACCCTACACCAAAGTACTTGGAGTCTATAGGAGATAAACCTGAAGGGTATCATATTTAATAAAATTTATTGTCTATGATAGTAGAGGTGTGCTTAAGACACTGTCTCAGCACAAAAGAGGAAGTGATCACTTTAGCATACAGCAATGAAGGAATCAAGAAGTGGCGAAAGTCTTGAGAAGGGTAATGCGTTTCTGGTGAGAATTCCAAGTAGAGTCAAAACGTGTACAAATATATGGAAGCACAGGATATGAGACAGTGGAGTACTCCGTGTGGTAGAAAATTCTGGAATATGATGTTAGAGATAGGGAATGATGAATGATGAGGCTGATTAGAAAGAAAGAAGTCATAATACTAAGGGCCACCCATGCCTTTTTAATGAATTTGGAGTTATTCTTCAGATGATAAACAATCATTGAAGAGTTTGAGGTGTATTTGCAATTTATCGAAAAGATTAGAGGGGAGAATTTTAGGGTTATGAGGTTATTTCAGTGAGACAAGGTGAGAGCTAATGAGATTCTGAACTGCAAGACAGTGTTGGGGTGGGGAGTGAAAGAAGTAACAGATTTGAGTGAAGTGAGGATGGAAAATTTGACAAAATGTGGATATTTAATTAATTATGTGGGGGGGAATCTATGTTGTTTCCAAAATTCTTCTTTTAAAAAATATTAATTTATTTTTAATTGACAAATAATAATTATATATATTTATTGGGTACAATGTTATGTTTTTATCTATGTATACATTGTAGAAAGATTCAATCAAGCTAATTTTGAGTATCTGGGTAGAAGAGAGAGTGAAGGAAGAGAGGCATGAGGTCATTGTGTTTAAGACCATTGAGTTTAAGAAGGAATTGCCAAACAATATTGGGTTAGACGCATGCAAAAAGTTGGAAATTTCTCAGGATTATGTCTGCACTAAAATTGGAGCAGCAGGCTGTGACCCAAATCTGAAAATATTCAATGACTACAGTGTAGGAACTGGACGACTTTGAGATGATAATAAAAAGAAATGATAGTGGCAAAGCTAGACAAGAGAGGCTCAGGAGCATGAGCTTTTATCAAGAGGTCCAGCCAAGTATGAGCTCCTTCTGTCCTCCCCATCTCTGGAAAGATTTATGCAGATGCTCGTAGAAAATCTTCTAAATGTTAGAAGATGAAGACAAAGAAGATGAAAAAGAATTTATCATCTGAACATTAGATTAGCTGGCTTTTGAGATTCTTCCCAATACTAAGATGTAGTGTTTCTTTGAAAATACAGGACAGCATCTAATCACGATGGTAGGTGTTAACAAAATCACTGTGATTACAATGTAAACACCATGGACTAGATCTGAATTTTACAGTCACACACACACACAAAACTCACTTTGCGTAAGGCAACAAAAAAGCAAGTGGCCATATTATATACAGAGATCGAGCCACCCTTCCCTGGAAATATTGAAATGTGAGCACAGTGAAAGAATACTTTATATTCAATTCATTTACTGGGAGAAAAGGGTAGTATAGATAGTTGGAAGATTTTCCCCAACTCAGAGGGTCTATGAGTCCAGAGAAACTGTTGGGATCTATGAGTAATTAAAGTGACTCATCAATTTATTCCTGCAGTCCCCAACCGCCACGCAACGGACCAGGACCTGTCCCAGTCCATGGCCTGTTAGTAACCAGGCCATACAGCAGGACGTTAGTGGTGGGTGAGCAAACGAAGCTTCATCTGTATTTACAGTGGCTCCCCATCACTCACATCACCACATAAGCCCCACTTTCTGTCAGGTTAGCGACAGCATTAGAGTCTCATAGGAGCACAAACCCCACTGTAACCTGTGCATATGAGGGCTCTAGGTTGCGTGTTTCTTATGGGAATCTAATGCCTGAGGATCCAAGGTGAGGCTGAGGTGGTGATGCTAGCACTGGGGAGCAGCTGCACATACGGATTATCATTAGCAGAGAGGTGTGACTGCACAATAATTGTAATGCACTTGAATCATCCCAAAACCATCCCCTCCCACCCTGGTCTATGGAAAAATTGTCTTCCATGAATACGGTCCTTGGTGCCAAAAAGGTTGGGGACTGCTGATTTAGTTAACCAATACTCAATTCAGTGGAAATTAAATTCATTTTAATTTACTAATTGAATTGACTACTCCTCAACGAATTTTCCAATTCACAGAGAAACAAACCAAAACAACAAAGCCATCAGACAAAAGTGCCAAGTTCCTTTTCCCTTTGCTTACCATTTTACCTACATCTGTATTTTTGCGTATTCCTTTTCTCTTCTTTCTAATCTCTGCATAAGTGTTGGCCCTCCTTGGATCTAGGGCGAGGTGCGCTACTTTTGTTGACTCTGGCTTTTCCTACCTTCTCCGCTGGTTCTTTTCTCTAGTCAGCATCTTCATCCTCTCCCTCTCTGTAGGTTCTTTTCTTCAACATTCAGATGTGTTCAGGTCTTTCCCCACTATGGAATTCTTTCTCTAAATATTGCCCTTTTTTTAAAAGGCCAAGTTCTTATAAGAGATATCTATACTCCATCCATACCGCCTTCACCCCTGTGCTCTCCTAAACCCACTGAAATATGGTTTGTACCTCCACTAATTCTCTAAGTAAGATCCCTGTGACCTGCTGGGGTAATCTTGCATATTTCCCAAGACCATTTATACATTCTGTAATTCACTAAAAAGATTCACTGGACTAAATATGTAGCTGTACTTATGGCTTACATTTACAATAGAGTAATGATCTTCTAAGAGATTAGTAAAGGAAAATGACACAAGTGGAGTCTGGCAGCATTCCTGCTCAGGCTTCCTATGTTCCCCGCTTCCCATGCGAGGTCACGTAGAGCACACTCTCCTTCTAGCAGTGATGATGCAAGCACACGGCTGCAATATTTATGCACAAGGAAGTCCATTTCAGGCTCAGTTTAGGATTTTTCTTAAGGGCTGCTCCTTGTTGGCATTCTCTGCCTAGAAACTACCAAAATTCTAGACTCCCACATGGAAAGCAAATGTTCGTCACTGACACATTGTTTGTACAAACAGTGTAGCCAGAGCAAAACAACCTTATCAGGGAATGTTTCAGAGGCCAAGTTCCAAATGCTAGCAGAGTACCCACCTGACAAGCAGGCCTTTCTAAATATAGTCTATTACGTTGTCTTTTCCTGCACACGTTCATAACTCTAAACACTCTCCATTATCTGATGAATCCCTTATTCCTCTCTGTATCGCAGATAGTTCTCCTCAGCTAAACTTACACATCCAAATGCCTACTAAGCATTACCATTGAAATGTCCCACAAAACCCTCAAATTTAAGCTGTATATATCTAATTTTTTGTTATCTTTGTATCTAGCTCTTTTTAATATTCTCCTGGTATTCACTGCCTCAGCAAATGACAACCCCATCCACCCAGTGAATATGGCAGGAAAGTGGATAAATGATCTATTCTGTTCAACCTCCCAGGTCCAACACAACTAAGCTGATCTCTGAATCACATAGATTCTACCTCCCTAATTTCCATATAAACTGACTTGACCTCTGCAAATTTAGTCTCCATACCGGTTGGACATTGAACAAGTCACATAGCCCTTCTGAATGTTATATTTCATATATGTGAAGTGAAATGCTAATAGTCTTGGCCTCATGACATTGCTGTGAAAAATAATTGAGCTAATAAATACAAAATGCTAATCAAATAGTAAGTGTTAAAGCACATGTGTATTAGTTATTAATGCTGTTAATGTTTTAAAGTACTTTAAAGATTAAAGCATTTAAAAAGACAAATCTGATCACATTTACATCACTTAAACTTACCAATGGCTTAACAAGGCCCTCAGCACTGTCTGAATTCCTTTCCTGGACACCCCCTCTCTCGTAATTCCACACTTGGACTCTTAGCTTCAGTCACAGTGACCGCTTGATGGTCTCCAAGTAGGTCAGACTTTCCCTTTCTCTCTCGTAAGCCTTTCTAGAGTCCTTTCATCTGGAGTTCTCTTGCCTTATTCATCTCCTTCCCAGACCCCATTTATCTCAATAACTTTGTCTTATCCCGAAGGAATAAACATAAAGCATTATCTTTCCAGGTAAGTTTTTCTGATCTTCCATATGTGCCTTTTATGTGTACTCCTATAGCAACTGATGATTACCTCTACATACACATATCACACACTATTGTAATTAACTGCCCTGTCTTCTATCTTTACAACTAAACCTGAGGTTTTTGAGGACAGGAAAACTATATCTGAATCAATGCTGTGTCTTCCCTCAGTCCAGGGACCAGTACAAGGTAAATGTTTGATAAATATTTTCTGAACAATAAAATCAATTGAGTAGAATATAACTGTGGAAACAGCTATGTGGTTTACCAGAGGATCCAGTTCTCTTTGGTAACTCATATTAGGAGAATCTAAACTAGAAATGAAATGTGTTTTATAGGCAATATAGCTTTACTTTTCTAAATGATACACTTGGATTTAGCTCTCTAGAACATTCAAATAGGCTAGGCTAAGTCAAACGGAGAAATTCTTTTCTTGAGCAAGTTTTTCCTGAATGGTCTAGAACGGTCTGCCTTTCCTGCATCTTTTGCGAAGTCCTAACCTTGGTTTAGTATTCATCAGCATGGGCCCAAACATCTTACCTGTTGTGCTGGAAGCAATGAAGATAACATTTGCATCAGTGCCTCATTCAGAACTGGCCTGTGTCTCTCAAGCCTTTTAGATGAGAAAAGTAACACCAGGTATGATTGTTCAGAGGAACAAGAGAGAATCTGGAGGAAAAAAGTAAGAGTCAAAGACTTTAAGACATACCTGCTGCATCTGGCTTTCCATTCTAAGTTATCTTTGGAAATACATAAGCAGGAAAGGAATACAGATATTTGAATAAGCTGACTTTTACTCAACAAACTTTACTATTTAGACCATAAAATAGATCAGGCCAGTTTAGAGTTGACTCACAGTCTCACAAGTAAGAGTTATGGCTCCAACCCAGTTCAGTACTCTCAGCACCTGTCTTCCTTTTGCTGTACCACACTCTAGCACCCCTAGTGGCCAGCAGTGTGGTGCACTAGTTAGACATCCCTTTCAGGACCCAGACCCTCATTGCCCCAGTTGCAAGAAGCATTATCTGCTGAGAGGTCACAACTGTCTCTCTCAATAAATTGACTTCAGTGGAAGGGTACTGCCACATCCTTATGCTCCCTGGCTTGGGACAACCTACGTCCATTGGCGGGTCAGGAGCTATATACAAAGGCCTGACTCCTTGTTTCAGTTTGGGACAACTCTGAATGAACATCACAATTTAGAACTCTCAGTGTGGTTGGCTGAAGCTTTTGTTGCAAATGGAGCGCAGTAGAATATCTTCTGCATAATGTTTCCCTCACTTCCTTGCAGCTGCTGTTCCCTGGAGTGTATTTTCACTGCATTGACCAAAGATAGATTATTTTTGCTATGTAATATAACATCCCAGATACCTAAATTCCATTGAGAACAGTTAAGGAAATGATGGAATGAAGGTTTCTGTAGTATTTATTGATAGCTATTCCATCTTTATCTAGTAGATCAGGAAATAGAGATGAATAAGTAATTGGATCAAAGTTACCTGTGCTTTGGAATATAGAATGATGAAGAAAATACTTAGCCTTTTTTGAATAAAATATAATATTTTATGTAACAAATCCACAAAAAGAAATATTGCAAAGCTGATTTGTGTAAGTTGCCAATATGTGATAGGTACATTGCGTTTCCTATTACATTTTCGCTTTATCATTAAATCTATCTTTTGATGACAGTTATTCAAAATCACAGTCACTACTGAATTTTTATTTGTTTTCCATTCTAGACACTCCATTAATCATGTTGGGTTTTCCTTGGTTTATATATCCTCTTGTTCTTCCTGTATATTCATGAAATTTTATCTTTATCAATCAAAGAGTTCTTGAAATCCATTTTCCCCAAACACCTGACTTTGTGAATGACAAAAGGGAGTTCTAGAGAAATTAGGAAGGCCGATGGAAACTGGCTCCTGCCTACCATGTTTTCGCTTTCCCATTATGATCCAACTATACCGCTGTTGGAAACTGCCAAGTCCGTTCTCGACCCTCTCTCTACCGGGACCTGGAATGCTGAACTCAGAGAAACTGCCAGTAACCAGTCAACTAAAGAGCCACTTAGTCATTTGTTATCTCATTAACCTGTTTTAATTCTGAGATTTCTCTTACACATGTGTTTGTTAGTTTGTTTTCTTACTATCTGTGCCTCCCCTTTTAATATAAACTCCATGAGAATCCCCCTAACCTGGCTCTGTGCCTGCCATAGACTAGGAGTGATTAGCCCAAAGCCATATACCTGTTTATAGTCAGAGCTGGACACTATAAGCCAAACCTCTTAACCCCAGTTCAGCGTTTTGACTCTTATAACATGTTACACAGAGAGAATTCACTCATATTTATGAAATTGCCATGCAAAAGACATTTTAGTAGTCATTGTGGGGAATTATGATATTAAAATATTATTCGTCATGTCTACAGACCTTTGTTCATTGAGATTCTCTTCCTTTTTAGCTCATCTGGATCTGACCTGTATGTTTTACTATTTCATGATATTATCAATGTTTCTTCTTTGTTTTCCTTACTTTATGAATTAAAACGGCTACTTCACCTTCACACAACATATATTTATCTTGCTTTTGTAAGGAGTACCTCAGGGGCTTAAATTCCAGGTGTTTCATCCATCCAGGTGGAACATTGAGTTTATTTACAGAATGCCATATCTTTACTGCTTTTATTTTTCTTACCCTTGTTTTTAGCTAACTACATATACTTAAACTGGTAGTCTACAGAGGAAATAAGTGGATATAAGAACGCTTCTTTGTGTTACAAAACACAAAAGCTACAACACAGAAATTTAATCAGTTCTCAGCTCAGGTTCATAAACGACAAACCCAAAATGTTAAAGTGGCAAAAATACAGAGCTCTGTATCTCTCTAGCTCATTGTTCACACTCAACAAATTAAACCTACCAATGTGAAAATGCCAAATGCCCATTGAACCATTTCCAAGTTAATAACATTTCTGTATGAATCCATTTGGATTTTTTTCCTCAATCTGGCACATTTAATATCATTTCAAACCCAGTCAGTTTGATTATAAATGAAATGCAGTGGCATTTTCAGGGTACAAACTCCACAAACTGGATCCAATTACCAAATTTGCAAAAGGTGTTTCAGCATGAAATAACTTTCCTTTGCCTACCATAATATTGCAAATGAATTTGAAATGAGGGAAACGATTTTTGTGTGCCTGCATCTATCCATCTTTCCTTTAATTTTCAAGGTAATTGTTTTAGGTTTTTGTAGTCAGGAATGTTCCCAATGACCATGGATGAAAAGAATGAGAACTGGTTCCACATGTGTTACACATACTAAATTTTCCAACTGTAAATAGTTTACTCTGATAGCATTTTCAAATTATGTTTTACGTAACAGTGCTTCCATGATGTATTTGCAGTTATTTCATGAAAAGACAAAACAAAACAAAGAAATAAAATAGTTCTTTGGAGTAATAATTTAGGGAGATTCTGCAGACATTTTCCTGTTGGAAATCCATGCTGAACTTTAGCATAGTAAGGACTTTCGGAATTCCTACAGGCAACAAACTCTTGCTGAGACATCTCTTTTTGAGATATTTTTTGACCATCATTTTTTTTTAAAAAAGCAAATCAGCACCTTTGAATGTCTTTTGATTGCTCCGAGTCAAAATCCAATCAAGAAATCAGAAATCATTCTAGGTAACAATATTTCAAGTGGAGAGATTATATTACAATTTTTTTTTTTTTTTTGCACAATAGAAAAGCCAATAAGCCTAATTTGGGCCCTTCAGACAACCTAGAAATTAGAAATACTAGAAAACTACAGCCAGCTCTAGGCAGGATGGAATCTGGGCTTACCAAACCAAATTCAGAAGCATGGTCTCTGCCTTGAGGGCTGAGACCATGGGGGAATGTTGTTCTGTGAGAGCTCTCAGCTAAAGGAAAGTTCCAGTTGGTGCTGACAATACCACTCTAGGTAGAGAGAGGACTAAAGATACTCTGGACTCCTGCTTCCTGGCACCTTCCAATTCTTACCAGATCTTCCATTGGCAGAACGTAGCCAGAAGCCTGTTGGCACAAATGTCTGGGCAATGCAGAGTGGATTATGAGAAAGTACGAGGGAATGAAATATGAAATAAAACAGGCTAAGGCCCAGCACGGTTAGTGTTTTAACATGGTTAGTATTTTATGGAACCCAGCTGGAAAATACTAATTTAGGTTGTTTTAACTGCCAATCAGTAATGCAATCAATTTTCCAATAGCATTGTAATGCTATCGAGTACCTTTTATAAACAAAGCACATGCAATTTTTAAATTTTTAGACATATTTATACGTATGGCATTAGTTGGAAAACATTATTAAAAAGTTAATGAGTACACTTATAACTTAGGGCAGGATTTACCATAATAAACCAGAAAAGGACAATGTTTATTTTCATACCATTTTGGAAAATTTTCTGGCTAACCAAAGTGGAATTTTTTTCTTTTGGATGTCATTTTATGAAACTCAGTTACCTGATAACTGAGAATAGTGCTTGCTTGGGCTGTGATTGTTTTCATGTGTGCCTCTTTAACTGGTCATCCAGCACATGGCCTTGGCTCCAAATCATGGCCAGATGGACAGTAATGTCTACCTGGTTAAAGGATGCCTGATTTACAATACCTGAAGTTGTATGATAATTTAGACTAATGATAGTAACAAAAAGAATTAGATGAGGGGACCTCAACAATATTATTGATAAATTACCTACAGGTTTACTTAACAAGCAACTTAGACACCTGGAGCCATTAGCAATATGTAGGCCATCTGTGTGATCTTGTTTATATTCCAATCTTTTCTCACCGGGGATCTGTAAACACCTCTCATCCTTCCTTAGTCTCAGATATCTTTTTCTTCAGTTCCATCTAACTGCGGACATTTATTGAAACATTGCTATGTGCCAGACCTGCTACATTCCAGAACTTTTATACATTTAATTCTTACTAAAACCCTTAAGGTAAGAATTATTATCCTTTTTTTTCAGATGAAGAAAATGAGCTTCAAAGGAGTTATTCCACAGCAAAATAATAAATATTACACCTCATATTTGCAACCATGTCCCTTTGCATATAGTGTTAAATATTGAATTACTGCAGGGCCTCTCAAAGTTCCTATTACTGATATGTTATTACTTTGTGTTCGTTTGCACACTGGGGGAGTAATTATTAAGTGCCTATTCTGTGTCTGTCTTGCAGACCTCACAATGACTTTAATTTTGCAGTTACTAAGATTTTGGTTCTCTTTTACTCTCTTCTTTGGATTTTTTTTTTTTTTTTTGAGACAGAGTCTCACTCTGTTGCCCGAGCTGGAGTGAGTGCCGTGGCATCAGCCTAGCTCACAGCAACCTCAAACTCCTGGGCTCAAGCAATCCTCCTGTCTCAGCCTCCCGAATAGCTGAGACTGCAGGCATGTGCCACCATGCCCAGCTAATTTTTTCTATATATATTTTTATTTGTCCATATAATTTCTTTCTATTTTTAGTAGAGACGGGGTCTCACTCTTGCTCAGGCTGGTCTCAAACTTCTGAGCTCAAACGATCCACCCACTTTGGCCTCCCAGAGTGTTAGGATTACAGGTGTGAGCCACCGCGCCCGGCCTTCTTTGGACTTTTGAACATATGTGTGTCACAACCTCTATGCTGAATTTGCTTTCTCTTGTAATCAGTTTTCTTTGTTGAAATTTGCATGCTTTCCTTAAATACATAATTCTTATGACAGTCTGTGTACCCTTCCACCCAAAACTCAGGCAACAACCTAAATACTCAATCACGCAATTAACAGAGCTTAGATTTTCCAACCCTCTTGGAAATTCATTCTGTTTTAATGCTGCAAAATAAATACTCTTACTATTCATGTATTTCTTTTTTGAATATTTTGAACAACATGGCTAGACCGGCTATGTAATAAAGTGGCACATAGTGATCACTCGAGTCTCATAACCAAGAGGTGCTTAAGCTGATGATTCTATCTTTCAGATTTTACTGATTTCCGCTCCCTGCACAGTTTGAGTCCCTCCATGATGTCTATCCCTAATTGAATACTCACAAACCAAGCTGTGCCCTAGACATTTTTTCATATATTATCTGATTTAATACTCACAACCATACTCTAATGTGAATATTATCATCATTTCCATCTTATACTGTGAAAAGAGAAGTAATCTTGTTATTAAATGAAGTTTCTCATATTTGCTCAGTTTGAAAACCTTGGAGTCAAATTTAGGTCCTCTCTTCCTCCCAATCTCACATCTAACTCAACAGCAGATCCCACTGGAGCTACTTTCAAAACATATCTAGCATCTAAACACTTCTCACCACCTTTACTTTCACCTCTGTCTTCCAAACCACTATTATCTCTTTCCTGGATTATTAGTCTCCTAAGCAGTATGTTTGTTTTGGACCATGCCCTCGTCTCTTGTCCTAATCTGTACCACCAATTCCAGCTCTTCACCCTAAATAGACAAAGTAATCTTTTAAAAATCTAAGTCAGATCATGCCATTTATTCGTTTAAACTCTGCGATGCTCCAATGGCTCCCCATCTCACTCAGAATGAAGACCAGCCATAACAATGACCTACACGGCAGTACCTGATTTGTACCCATATTGTGTGTGTCTGCAATTCCTCCCTGTGACTCTCCCCTTCGCCCACATCTCTGTAGCCACAAAGGCTTTCTAGCTGCCTCTGATCTCTGAACTCACCAAACATATTCAGAGTCTTTGAGCTTGGTCTTCCTGCATTTTACAAAATGTCTGGAATGCTATGCGACAATTTGTTGACAATGATTGATTTTGGTGGTAGGGAGCAATGGAAACAGGCAGAGTGACTTGAATTTTAATTTATGTAATTACGTATTTAAAAGAAGTATATTTATTGGTGATTCAAATTATTTTGTTTTTAAATGTATTTTATATTTGTATAGTAAGTAAAACATGGAATAATTTTAATATAGCACTAATAAATCATAAACACATGAACATTTAAACAGATGCAAATGAGCCCCCCCCCAAAAATCACAATATACAAACATCACAAAAGTGATATGTATCTTGTTCAATTGCTTAATAAACTGTGTAGGTAATGTATCATTGGATAATGTTTGTTAACTTTGCATACTAGAATCACCTGGGGAGAGTTTTAAAATCTCAGTACCGAGAACATTCCCCATATAAATTAAATACATATTTAAGACTATGGGGGTAAGACTGAAGCAGCAGGGTTTTTTGTTTGTTTGTTTTGTTTTGTTTTGTTTTGTTTTTAAGATTGAGTTCTATATTCAGTTCAGTTAAGTTTGTGAACTACTGATATAAGAGGAATAAGACTTGGGAAGTGTAGATGGAGAAGGTGGGTTTTAACTAGGGCATGATGATTAGAATTCAGTATTGAAAAAGATAAAGAAGACAGTAGGGGAAGAAATTCTGAGGCAAAAGCTGAAGGTTTGTTTTTACGGGCTGACTGATTTGCCTATAGTGCAGAACTTATGTAAGAAAGAGACCCGGAAAGCTAGCGACTGTGAAAGACATTGAACGGCCAAATAAGGAGTCTGGGATTCAATCTATGTGTAACTAAGAAGTTACTTGTTTACATTAACTTCCAGTGGGAAGTACAGGATAGTGTAAAAGTGGAGGAAATGCATCCAAGAGATAAAATAGAAATTTATTGCAGTTGTCCTGATGTGGGGTGGTAAAGATTTGAATGAGTGAAGAAGCTGAGATAATCCAAAATTAAGATTATATGATTACTAAATTAAGGGGAAAAAATGTCAAATCTCCTTCTTACTCCCATCTAGACAGGCAACATTTAAGGACAACTTGCAGACAAACATGTCATTTGCAAGGCAAGCTCTTTGCAGCTCAGTCATAAAGGCTGTCTGGGCCCTCTTAGAGTTGACATCACAGTCCATCACCTAGGGAAATGTGTATTTTGCAATTAAACAGTGTGTAGTCCAACCAGTTAATTCAGGACAGGAACTCCACAGAGAAAGCATCCTGTACACTGCATTTGCTAAATACTTGTAACTCTTCTTGGAAAACTTTATCAACCCAACCCTCAACTTCTGAACTAAGTATTTTCTTTCTTTGAAATTAGAATGGATATATTTCTATTATCAGTTGTGTTGATTGTGGAAGGAAGAGAGAACATATAAAGTGCAGGAAATCCTGATGTTACATACAAATGTTTTTTGGATTAAAAAATTAGGAAAATATTTAGTAGCTGTTAAAGTTGGCATTTCTGACGTTCTGTTATAATAAACCTATTTAAATTTCAGGAGATATTGCGGTTTTTTTGTTGGACTTAAACCAAGGATATCACACACTTGATCTCTGTTGGACTGACCCTTTACTAACTGTTAATACTTAACTATTAGGAACAGACATTATCCTTTGACTCTCAAAGGACAAATGAAATAAATTACAATTGGCTTATATATCAATTATACAGTCATGCACTACATAATGACGTTTTGGTTGACAGACTGTATATGTGATAGTGGTCTCATAAAATTATAATACCATATTTTTAACTGTACTTTTCTATGTTTAGATACACAGATACTTGCCATTGTGTTACAATTGCCTCGTGTATTCAGTACAGTGACACGTTGCAGGTTTGTAGCCTAGGAACAATAAACTATACCATATAACCTAGGCATGTAGTATCCTATACCATCTATGTTTATACACTCTATGATGTTTGCACAGCAACCAAATTGCCTAATGATGTGTTTCTCAGAATGTATACCTGTCATTAAGTAATGCTTAATGAGAAGTGCATGATTAGGTAATTAGGTGATGATTATTTCCTATTTTTCCCCTGTGTTCATAATAACTACATAGTACAGGCTATTACATACTACAAGTTATTAGTGACTACACAGTACAGGTTTAGATATAGAATGTATGTAAATAACATATCATAGAAGAAAAGATAGGATAATATCTTAGCAATTTGTGGAGATGGTGGGAGGAACAATACATTTTTATCTTAATGGAAAAATTGTAACCTTCACAGCCTTGGTCTCATAAGAGGCTTGGAAACAATGTTTGTATTATTGGAATACACTTTATGTTTCAGTGTGTCACACTTTGCTAAATTGAAATAATTACTTAACTACTATAAAGAAACATAATAATCCATAATTAAAATGTAGCTACAAGAAGTACAATGGACTCAGGATAAATATATCTATTTACACACACACATAGGTGCTTAGAAAGTGAAAGTGTTGAATGAGAAAGTCATCCCTTTCCATTGAAGCCCATTAGAAGCAGAGGATGAGAAGTTGGGTTCCAGGTGCTGCTGTGAGACACACTTGATATCTGATCTTGAGTACTAATTCACCTTTCAATGCCTCAGTTTACTAATCTGAAAAACCGGAGATTTAGAATTTGTGGTTCTTAAATTTCTACCTAGAACTATAAATCTATGTAATTTTCCCTAGAGGTAGGAATATTGTCCCTCTTTCCAAGTGCTTAACAGCATTATGTAAGCTGGGATAAGCTGATGTTCCAGCTGGCTGCCACAGGGGTTTGGGTAGTTAATGAAAAGACTCATAAAAGATGATTAATTTTCAAGTCTGGATTTTCATCATAGCATTTACTCTTGACATGCTCATGTTTGTATGAATAGAGTGAAGCTACAGAGTTCGAATGTGACCTAAGAAGTTTGGATCACAGTCACTGATTCTGCTTAAAAGTACTTAGGTATTTAAAATGTCATCTTTATTTAAAGAAAAAAAAACAGAAGTGGATTTTAAGGTTAAATTTAATTAGACTTAATAGTAAAACATTTAGTAAAATTGCTAAATGGTGATATAAAAAAGTAAGCTCATGTTTTTCATGTATTTCTCTCCATATGAAACCATAGAAACTTTTCAAACAAATGTCAGGCAAAATTACACATAATGAGCAGTCCACCAATTATTGCTATTTCATGTTTTTCCAGACCAGACCAATACTTGGACTATGATTACTAAATGCCTCAATTATTACCACCCTTATCCATTTATTCGGTGGTATCAACTGATACCTGAACAGATAAACTGAGGAGGTGACATAGGTAAAACTTTCTTATTACCATGGTGTCATGAATAGATGTTCCAAAAATGCACATTGCTCTTGAAATTGTGATCCATCTGGCAATTATTTCATGAAGTAAAGATGTTGTAAGCATATACTGAACATATATTTTAAAAAGAAGGTAAGACTATATAGGCATGCCTAGGTATTTAAGTTTGAGGCAAAAGAAAAACTGAGAGCAAAAGATACCTTTTCTTCCCCTCTTAAGTGATGCTTAATGAGAAATGTGTCATAAGACAATAACAGACTGGCAAAAAATCAAAAAGGTTGAAAATAAAATGTGTTGATAGGGCTGTAGGGAAATCATCACTCTTATTAATTTCTGATGTGAGTTCCAAACATTATGCCATAAATAGAGGAGAATTTAGAAATATCTAATATAATCACTAACGTGTTCACTTTTTTGATTCAGCAATCCACGTCTAGGAATCTACCCTTAAGATACTCCTCCGTAAAAATTAGAGTCTGAAAAACTTTGTTTAAAGTTTCTCACTGTGGCATTTGTCATAGAAAGATATTGGAAACAACCTAAATGTCTATCAGTAGGAGGCTGATAGAGCAATCTGTGGAATATCCCCCAAAATGGTTGCTATACAGCTGTATAAGGAGGAGGAGAGGAGGAGAAGAGGAAAAACTGACAGAAAGTGATTTACGGTAATCAGTTGAAAATATATAGGACTCTATATAGCAGGGGTCCCTAACATATGGTGAGTTGTATAATTATTTAATTACATATTACAATGTAATAATAATAGAAATAAAGCACATAATAAATATAGTTTGCTTGAATAATCCTGAAACCATGCCCCTTCTCCCCAAGTCCATGGAAAAATTGTCTACCATGAAAACTGTCCCTGGTGCCAAAAAGATTGGGGACCACTGCTGTATAGTAATCTACCTCTTATATAAAAATAAAAATGTGTCTGTGTGTGTGTCTATCATTTACCTATCTCTTTTTTGCTTATTTTTGCAAAGTGAAATACAGAACGGGTTAACTAGAAAGGAAAGGTGAACCAGAACCCCACAAAAAAATCACCTCTTGGGAAAGACAGAAATGAAGGGGGGAAATAGGGATGGAAGCAACAATTTGCTATATGATTTATTACTTATTTAATTATTTATTTTAAATTTTTGTTTAAATTTTATTTTTATTTCAAAATATTAATTAAAGTGGTATAAGTGTTTTGTTACATGGATACCTTGTATAATACTTAATCAGGGCTTTTGGTGTGCTTAACACCAGAATGTTCATTGTACCCAATAGGTAAGATTTTATCCCACACACCCCTCCCCCCTTCTTGGTTTCTCTCATCTTTTATACTGCTTTGTGTTCATATGTACCCATCTATTAGGTCCCACTTATTAGTAAGAACGTATGGTGTTTTGTTTTCCATTTCTGAGGTACTTTACTTAAGATAATGATATCCAGTTCTATCCATGTTTCTGCAAACAACATTATTTCATTTCTTTTATAGCTGAGTAGTACTCCATGGTGCATGTCTGTGTCTGTGTGTGTGTGTGTGTGTGTGTGTGTGTGTGTGTGTGTGTATACCAAATTTTCTTTATCCACTAGTGAATTGATGGGTACTTAGGTTGATTCCACATCTTTGCAATTGTGAATTGTGCTGTGACGAACATTCAAATGTGGTATCTTTATATAAAATTACTTCATTTACTTTGGGTAGATAACTGGCTGGATTCTATTTATTGATAGATCAAATGGAAGATCTACATTTATTTCTTTAAAGAATCTCCATACTGTTTTCCGTAGAGGTTGCACTAATTTGCAATCCCACCAACACTGTATAAGTGTTCCTTTTTCTCTACATCCACATCAACATCTATTGTTTTTTGACTTTTTCATAATGGCCATTCTGGCAGGGATAAGTTGATATTTCACTGTAGTTTTACTTTTCATTTTCCCAATGATTAGTAATACTGAACATTTGTTCATATATTTATTGGCCATTTGCCTATCTTCTTTTGAAAAGCTTCTGTTCATGTCTATATACATCTGATAAAAGGCTAATATCCAGAATCTATAAGGAACTCAAACAAATCAGCAAGAAAAAAAAAAAAACAATACCATTTAAAAGTGGGCCATTTATTTATTTTTGTTGTTGCTGTATTTGCCTTTGGAGTCTTCATCATAAATTCCTTGCCTAGGCTGATGTCTAGAAGAGTTTTTTCCTACATTTTCTTCTAGAATTTTTATGGTTTCATGCCTTACATTTAAGTCTTTAATCCATCTTGGATTCACTTTTGCATATGGTGAGAGACAGGAGTTCTGTTTCATTTCTTCTGCATGTGGCCATCCAATTTTCCGAGCACCATTTATTGAATAGGGCTTCCTTTCCCAGTGTATGTTGTTGTCTGCTTTGTCAAAGATCAATTGGTTGTAGGTAGATGATTTTTTTCTGGGTTCTCCATTCCATTCCTCTGTTCTATGTCTCCACTTTTATATGAGTACCATGCTATTTTGGTAACTATAGCCTTGAAGTATAATTTGAAATCAGGTAAATTTGTTATTTTTGCTTAACATTGCTTTGGTTATTCAGGCTCTTTTTTAGTTTCAAATGAAGTTTAGGATTATTTTTTATAGATCTGTGAAATATAGCACTGGTATTTTGATGGGGATTGCATTGAATCTGTTAATCACTTCGGGAAGTATGGACATTTTAACAATATCAATTCTACCAATTCATGAACAGGAGATGTTTTTCCATTTGTTTGTGTCATCTGCAATTTCTTTCATTGGCGTTTGTAGTTCTCCTTGCAGAGATCTTTCGACTCCTTGGATAAGTATATTCCTAGGTATTTTATTTTCTTTGTAGCTATTGTGAATAGTACTGAATCCTTGATTTGACTCTCAGCTTGACTGTGATTAGTATACAGAAATGCTACTGATTTGTGTACATTAATTTTATAACCTGAGACTTTGCTGTATTTATTTATCAATTCTGGGAATCTTTTGTTCTGTTTTTTGGGCTCTCTAGATACAAGATCATATCATTAGCAAATGGGGATATTTTGACCTCTTCTTTCCCTGTTTGAGTTCCTTTGTTTCTTTTTCTTGCCTGATTGCTCTGGCTAGGACTTCCAATCCTATGTAAATATTAATGGCGAGGATGTGGAGAGACAGGAACACTCTTACAATAGTGGTGGGACTGCAAATTAGTGCAACCCCTGTGGAAAAGAATTTGGAGATTTCTCAAAGAGCTAAAAATAGAAATACCTTTTGATCCAGCAATAGCATTATTAGGCATCTACCCCAAAGGCATAAGACATTCTATAATAAAGACATCTGCACCCATATGTTTATGGAAGCACAATTCACTATTGCAAGGATGTGGAAACAACCCAAGTGCCCATCAATTCTTTAGTGGATTATTAAAATTTGGTTTATGTTTATAATGGAATATTACTCAATTATAAGAAACGACAGTGAGCTAGCACCGCTTATTTTCTCCTGGATTGAGCTTAAGCCCATTATCCGAAGCGAGGTGACACAAGATGGGAAGAATGGGCTCCACATGTACTTGCCATCAAATTGG